>JAODUP010000060.1:980000-1050000 GCA_025642065.1 Paralvinella palmiformis
TAATGACTGAAGGATAGAGATAATGGCTGAAGGATAGATATAATGGCTGAAAGATAGATATAATGGCTGAAGGATAGATATAATGGCTGAAGGATAGATAGAATGGCTGAAGGATAGATAGAATGGCTGAAGGCATCCCTGGAAGAACTGAGTCGAGATGAGTCTAATTTGTTTAGATTCGGCGTTGGTCACACTCCGGACATATGATCGCGGTGCGTCTGTACCGGGAAACAAATCCCACAAACACGGATAAGACTCGGATTTGAACCCACAACCTGGAGGTTTGTAGCGTACCGCGATAACTACTCCGCCATCGAAATGCCCCAGCCATCTGCTAACCCGATCATAAAGAGAGGGACTATAATAAACGGAAGGTACCGCTTCAGTTATTTTTATGATAGTTAGCCACATACGGGCTGGATCAAGGCAACATAGGAAGAGAAGATCCATACGATACAGAAACTACCTTGACGAGTTCCGGATTGATGGATGTGTGGATTTTTATTCAATACTTGGATGTTAATACAAACAAAAACAAGTGTGTGTGTGTGGGGGGGGAGCTTTTTTAAGCTAAAAGAGAAATTGAGCTATCGGTCTTGACCTATGATAAAATCTCAAGATTCAATTATGTTATATTAAAAAATTAACACAAACACTACACCATATAATATCAACATCACATTGTCTAGTTTTGATATTCTTTAAAGTACAATGTCCAAAAAGAGTTCTGATAAACTAGTTTATATCCATACTCGCTTGTCTTACCTTGATTTTTGTTATCTTTAAGCCAGACTTCCTCCTCTGCGTAGAAAATCCAGATTCCGATATCCAGAACGGAATGTCGTCATTGCGGAGTGATTCACAGTTGCCAGGTACAAACACTTATACGCTCTCGACCCGATGACGGATTACTTATTCCATCAGTCCGACGAGGTCCGGATACTTCACGGTTCTGGATCAAAATCTACTCATCAGCAAATCCCAAACGTGACTATATCCGAGCGAAACATCCATCGGCCAGAATGGCAATGCAAGGCCGTGCGATGCCACGTCTTTAAGCCCCCCCGTCGTCGTCGTCGCGGCTATCGTAGACAATAGCGAGAGGGAGCCGGGGAGGAGGTGTCTGGGGCTAGCGGCGTAGACCCAACTCGCTCATAACGACATTTCGCTGGCGTGACCCGATCACGAGAGGTCAGGCCGCACGACAATGATCGCCGTCCAGTCGATAAACGGTCGATGACGTACCACAAAATACGACCACGTGACTGACGTACGTTCATTTGCCGAGCGAAATATTGCCGATATGGGACGTCACTTCCGCTCGAAGCGAGCGTAATGCGATTGGCGAAAATTTCATTTAGCGTCCGACGAACCGGTTAGTGGGATCTCGCTGTAGGCTCTGGTACGTTAAACGACTCCCTGGGTCTGCAGCTTTTGTTGGCCGATAAATTCCAGGGCTTCAGCTCCTAGAATATAGTATCCAGTTGTGACCCAGTTTTTTCTTTGGGTACCTCCGCCTTCTAAAAGCGAGCCCCAAGTCGTAATAGCGTCCGCCTCGTCACTCCTCGACTGAACTACGACGAGACAGGGCCAGTGGACAGTCTGAAAATAAACCACTTCTAGTCTGTAATCAGGTAGCTCAGGTAGTGAACAAACAAACAAAACAAATAATAAACATAAAGACGAACTACGGAGATAGTCGACATGATCGAATCATTTTTCGCATTTCGATGTCGGATTTTGACGACCTCAGCTCGTCCTGGCACGCCATTGGTTGTTCGGTGGATCACGTGATCTTATGATGGCGGCGAGGTGGTTTTTGGACGTGGAATAGTGTCATCGTTTGTAGTCGCCGTGGGACAAATGGCCGTTAGGTGGCTAGGAGATGGCTCGTTTGATAAATACTTGGGAGACAGCTGTGTTCGACTTAGGGAGTAGTCGAAAACCAGCTGTTGTTTGGCCAGCTGGTTAATATCTGAAGGTGGACGGAATCAAAGGACACTGCTGTGGGTAAAGGAAACGCTGAAGTGTTCGCTAACGAACTTATGTCGGTTAAGGATTCCGTAAATATTCTCTATCAGTAAACAAACACATTCATACAATCAGAGTTATTATGATTCTAGAACTGGGTCGTGTTTACCTGAAAATGAATTGTGATTATTGAATAATACCCACCGGACATGCGACATTACACGAGTGCACACACCAGCATATGCCGACCCATACCTACCTACCTACTTACCTACAAACACACACGCACACGCACACACACACACACGTGTTATACGACTCTTTACCTGTCAAGTCAGTATATTATAAAATAAGATGACGACTGATTAAAATTCCACATACAAGTGACTAGGGGTATGATTGTAACACACAGCCAAGTGACTAGGGGTATGATTGTAGCACACAGTCAAGTGACTAGGTATATGACTGTAACACACAGCCAAGTGACTAGGTATATGACTGTAACACACAGTCAAGTGACTAGGTATATGACTGTAACACACATCCAAGTGACTAGGGGTATGATTGTAACACACAGCCAAGTGACTAGGGGTATGACTGTAACACACAGCCAAGTGATTAGGGGTATGATTGTAACACACAGCCAAGTGACTAGGGGTATGATTGTAACACACAGCCAAGTGACTAGGTAAATGACTGTAACACAAACCATGTCATTACGTATATAACCATAACACATAGCCATGTCACTACGTATATAACCATAACACACAGCCATGTTACTACGACATATGACATCATCCAAATATCAACATTTGCGTCAATTGTAAATGTTGCCGTTTTACGGCCACTTTTGTACACAATACAGGCTAAATGGGCCATGCGACTCCCAAATGTAATGAGGAGAAGTGAAAGATGAAACACCCTTCAGACATATCCCGGGGTTTGAAGCCATATGCTATAGATCTGTAGCCAACCGCGCTACTAGTTAGGCCATGGAGGCGACACACATTTTTTTTAATGAAAGTATATATATATATATATATATATATATATATATATATATATATATAAAACACAGATAATCAAAACAGTACTGTCCTTACATAATAACATTCATGTTTTGTTTCATTTTAAACATCTTATGATAACAATATTAACTATCTGTAAAAAATATTATGTACAGAGGAATATAAACCATTTAACTTCTCTAACTGATTACAAATACACGGTACAAAAGGATACACGACCTCAGTAAGAGGTATAGATACTCCCCCAAATAATCCCCCAATAATGTTGTTTACAATTTTTTGATGTTCCCTGGAAGGTTCGCTTTAATGAGTGGGTTTTGAGTGGGATTCTTATTCCCAAATATATACCTTACTCTATTGGATGAACATCATAAAATAGATGTAGAGCTAACGTTATGTTGTCTATCATTATAACTCTTTTATTGGGTTTAAGGGTGTGACAACAACGTCTTAATACCCACTCTAGCTACAAAAACACTAATTTTGATCGACCCGGGATCACTCATTCCCCAACCAAATGCGCCCCTTTCCCCGTTTATTTATGTACGCACATACGTGATGCCCAGTTACTCAATTGAGTGAACTCCCAATTCAGCGATGCTATAACATAAGTTACTCATTATCACATGGACGACGAGAGTGATCCCCCGAATAACACATATAATACACCTGACTCAGTCATGAAATAAGCTCTCATAAACTTACACGGTTTTTTTTTCTGGAAGTAGATCGTATCTCTTGTGTCTTTCTCAGAACATCAAATGCTGAAGTAAAGGCTCTTCATTTTGACAATCTTATGCATCAGCATTTACTCTTGTTCAGGTTCTACAGTGTATGTCAACGTATTTTGTACGATATTCCACTATCACGTCCATGAGTGTGTCCATGTCCAGAGTCACGGAATCCGAACTTTCCGTTGAATTTCACACGGTATGACCTGTCATTTTGACCACCAACACGTCAACATTTGGTAAGATCATTTACACAAGTGACAGCCAAAGTATGACACATCATGTCTGATTCTATTTTAATAAACCTATTGTTCCATGGTCTGTTGGCTCCTTTATGCGTATTTAAATACGAGTAGACCCATGTTTTTGCAGCCACCTCGACCCGGCATCTATATGTGAGCGATAACGTAAGTAAAATGTAACACGTGCGTTTTGTTTATCATCGGCGTAGCAGTGAAGGTTTTTGCGCAAGAAGAAGAAATTCCGGTTAGGGTTTTCCAACAAACGAAATCAAAACGAAAGTGCGATATGTAGGCAAAAGCAGATTACGAAAGAGTGTATATTAAGAATGAACAAACAATAAATGATAGTAAGTGATTGTTTATTAATAATTAAGGTAATAAATTATATAATAATTTACATAACATATTTGGTTCGGCGGAAACAAACAATACAGTTTTTATTATTTTTCTGATTCAAGAAAAATCGGGTCGCCGAATTCGTAAACCGCTGAATCAAAAGCCATTATCGTCTAATCAATTTCTTATCAATAATTTATGCTAACATTCATTATCCTGCATAAACTCTGACGGATTATCAATCCGTCCTCCACGGCTCACTTAAAAGATAACCAGGTATAACACAGGATCCAGAATATACGGGGGAGAATGGGTAGCCTCAATACTAACACGAAATATAAACCATTCTAATGTGGGGAGATCGGGTGGGTTTAATCCGATCAGTTATGCATAATTATGTAAATGTATCAAATTTAAATAATTTTGAACACTAATAAAACTTAATATATTATTTTATAATATGCCATATTATATACAGGATATGCGGATTTAAATCGGATGGCGGTCTATCAGCAACATAATTAAGAAATTCATGCAAACAGTTGATTGAATATTGAATTAAAGCCTTATACGAGAAATAACAATCAAGTAAGGTGATATAATTATTATTTATGCTATAAGATCATTTACACTTATACCTAATAAGATATGATATATAGATGATGATGATGATTGATGGTTTACGGCCACCTTTGTGCGCACGATAGGATAAATGGGCCGAGCTACCTCCAAAAGGTAATGAAGCGAAGTCAAAGATGAAACACCCTTCAGATATGCCCACGCCGAGATTCGAATTCAGGTGGTAATGATCTGTGGTCCCAACGCGCTACCAACTAGACCACCGAGGCGCCCTTATTTATGTCATAATACAATTTACACCTATCCCTATTAAGATATAATCTATATAACATTATGAAGGCAGAACACGATCCAGGACATGATCACCTTCAAATTATTCAATCGTAATGTTATTGTTCAGTTTCAACAAATGCTTAACTTCGTTGATTGACACGTAACATTCGATGACATTTCAGTGAATTCTTAAAATTCTATTATTTCACGGCACAAAAATAAATTGCCCAACTATTCCATGATTCAGAAAATATTTATAAAATACTCGCCAACTTTTCCAGAAACAACAACAAAACAATTGCATTTAGTGAGGTAACATCAGAATTTAAACAAAAAGGGGAATGCTATATTTCATATCTAATATGTAGAGGTCAGACTAAATTGGGTTAAGTTAAATTTCAGGCATAATTCACCATCTAATTGTTTAAATAAAATACTAAACGTGAATTAAACATCTATTATGTATATATAAATCATATAAACGACTGTATACATATGCATTCCAATAACTATACATATGACTACATATAAAGTACAGAATATTCAAAACTTATTCAGAGTTTGTGCGTACACTTTGGAGACAATGATATTATAATTCAACTCTCTTCCTCATAATATACAGCTTTTGGTTGTATTGAAGACGGATACGCAATCAATCATATAACAGTGATGTTTCACATGGGAATGTTCCAAAAGAGATTAACAGACGCCATTTTCTTATCATTTTAGCAGATATCTTGATGTTTTGCCACGTGAAAGATTAAGTGAAACCATTGGCACTGCATGGCCAACCACATTTATATATCAACACCAGCCAAAGTGAAGGGCAGTGCATTGTCTATTTGTTTCCCGTCGTCCACGTAAATTATTACTATCTCCTAGGCTTCAGAAGCATCTTAAACGGACAAGGTCAACCAATCAGAGAACAGATCAATTGGTTCAGGTCACCAATAAAACACAGCATCTTGCATAATTACTGTAATGTGACAGTTACTAATTGTTTATAAGTTAAATATGTAATCATTTGTGAATCAATATATTCTATCCCGAGAAGAACCCAATAAAGCCCAGTATTAAACTAGTAAAACCCAAGTTTAACCCACCGTGATTTGCTAAACCAGATTAACCCGGATATAAACACTAACTCTTAATATTTAAACATTAATTCTACAGAATTTACTTGATTCTCAAATTTATTATGTTGCACACAGGACATTTTATTTATTGTCACTCATATATAGTCAGACATGGCTCATTTCTAATGGTATTTATGAATGACACACTTTTCCAGGTATTTTGATCTGTTTTATCTCTTTCTAGAATTGACGTAAGAGAACATCCATCTCATCAGCTGCTCATTGGTATCTTATTGTTAATGATAGGAAACATAATGTCAATAAATTAGTACTAATGTTCTTGGGGATATACAAGAAACATTTATGACACGATGATGAAAACATCCGGATAAGGGATAACTGAATCTGGAAATACCTGTAGACATGTGATACTACTAATGGCAGGAATGATCACAATACGATGTTGAGGATTGTGACAATAAAGTTTCATTGATGATCAAAAGAAATCAGCAATGTAGGACACGAACCGTATATATATATATATATATATATATATATATATATATATATATATATATATATATAACACAGTAGCTACATAACATGTGTCATTTAATGTCAGAGACATTTCAAAGATCTAAGATTTTGTCAAAATCAGCAAATTCGCACCTTAAAAACTCTAACATATGAAATGTTTGCTATATTTTAATATTTTTGGCAAACTCGTAAGCAAAAGATTAGGCACAATCTATAGATCATGTTATTATAGCCGGGTCCAAGGTCCTTCAAAACCATTAATCTAGTATGTGGAATTTTACCAAATACCAAGTCCTCATAAATAACCTCCAATCATTGACAGATGGCTTCAAGGTCGGATATTTAATCAGCCAAAAAGGTATTGGAAGCCACATTCCTCATTCCATATAACAGCACGAGGCACATTGAAGTGGGCATACACTTGTGGTGCATTAAGTGTTCCAAACTAGGTGTCAGATTTATGTTTAAATCGTGTATGCCATTAATTTGTATTAAATACAATATATGCCCTTATATTAAATATGCATTTCTGTAAAAACGTGAGAGAAAATGTAAGTGGCATTGTTTGTTGATGGGCCTTTGACAGAAGACATGGCTCATTTCATAACCGTTTATTCAGAGCCATATATGTACTGATATTAACTCCCATATAATAATAATAATAATAATAATAATAATAATAATAATAATACATTTCTATAACGCCAATATCCTTGAAACGAATCGAGCTCAGTGGGACACCTAGTACAAGGGTTGGGCAATCTCATAGTCATGGTACAATGCGAAGTTCATCAACAAATGGTCGGATGCTCATGTCACACTACAGAGAATACTCTATACATATATTTTTATTGAGCTGAGCTGTGTTAATGAGTGCACAGGGATCAGTTCCGTCAGGACGACAAAGTAAAAATATAACAAACGGAATAATAATAAAAAATATATTAACAACCTATACATTAATTAATATTGTGTTAGTTTCATATTTTATTTGATATCAATAAACTACGCAACAAAAATATTTTTGAGCGAAACAAAATGATTGAAATGGACAGATATCTAGCTGACTAACCAGACACTATCAAGCTGGCAATGTGTATTTTTGGTTGATTTGGTTCAGATTTATGTCCACGATTCTTGAGGAAACCGCAAAATTATTCATAAAAAAGGTTTAGGTTGAACAATGATAGATATTGAAGAAAGGCGTTTATCGCCGGAATAGCTGTTCTGAGCCGGGATCATCCTGTATCAATCCACACGTGCACTGGCAACAGGAACTCAATCATCCTGGATATCACAGACTGCAATAGGTGTGGAAAAGCCGAATTGATACTCAAGTATGTCTGTATCCATCAAAATAAAATAAGTCACCTACATAATATTCTGGACATTGACTCATCACTGAAAGTTATGGTCTTTCAGTAAACCTCCCCCTAAATTTACGACAACCAGCACAACTATAATGGTCTTACAGGTAACCTCCCACTAATTTTACGACAACCAGCACAACTATAATGGTCTTACAGTTAACCTCCGACTAATGTTACGACAACCAGCACAACTATAATGGTCTTACAGTCAACTTCCCCTACCTTTACACCAACCGCACCACTATAATGCTCTTACAGTTAACCTCCCACTAAATTTACGACAACCAGCACCACTATAATGGTCTTACAGTTAACCTCCCCCCCCACCTTTACACCAACCAACTGTATGTTTGATATGCCCAGCTGAGAAGAGAAGACTAGGTAACTTTCCTATATTACTTTCTGTCCAGTTCTATAAACTGAGCGGCAGTTTCGTCTCCAGGAGTTACAAGAGACACTCTCATCTTATCACTTTGATATCTCATACCAGATGGAAACAAAGATGTTGCAGCTTCTATTGAACTGCATACCACTTATCAGGGACAAGGCTACCAGTTCTAATGAATGTTCCACAACAGAATCACAAAATATGCGTTTTTATTTCATACTACACAATGAACGTCTCCCCAAGCTTAAGAGACTAAGCACGTAGAAAGTGGGCTCTCACGACGGACGAAGGCTGCAGTTGTCGGGTAAACATATTTTCTACAGGATTTTCCTGGTTCTCCAATAGAAGGAGGAATATACAAAATAATAATACTACAACTACTACCAGTGGTGGAACAAGGGGGGGGGGGGGCGCTTGAGAGGCGCCACACCTTTACAGCGGCGGCAATTTCGAGCTGAAAACAAATCGTATACATTTCTTTCTCGTAATTTATCAATATATCGGCTTCAATATGTATGACCATATTAAAACCTAAAACGTCATAAACACTGGCCTACTAATAACCGTAATTATATGATCTCATTCTTTGTATAGTATAGACATAATTGCCCACTTGAGACTTCACTGAGTAGGTCCCTTGGTGATATTTAAGTCCAGAAAAGGTTAACATTGCCTCACAAAATAGCAGCACCCTTCTGGGCTTCTGGGCCTGAGACCCACGCCGTACTTCGCTCGTAAATGTATTTCTACTACACCAATAGGGGCGCCCTTCTATATTTGGCCCCGGGGGCGGCAATACCCCCTGCTCCGCCACTGACTACTACACTATAATACATTGTAAAACGACAATGTGATTAGACATCATACATCTCAACAGCATAGACTAATTATATATATATATATATATATATATATATATATATATATATCTAGTTAATAATTTTAGATACTCCTTACACTCACCATAACAGAAATATATGTATTTATTTACGATGTTTCACTAATCCGACCCCACGTGATCATGTCTACAAATTCATGGCAAGTAGGTCAAGGTCGTTAGAGTGACTAGACGAAAATGGCAAAATTTTGATGTATGAAGTAGAAAAAAATGGCCGCGGAAATGCGGAAGTGAGATGACTTCTACGATGACGCAAAGAATTGTTTTTATTTGGTGACCAAGTCACTACGTACTGACTTGGTAGGTGTGTAACCTTGTTCTGAAACTTGGCCCGCTAAAACACACATACACACGCGCGCACACACACACACCATCATCTCTCTACTTCCAGTATATCCGTTCAAACCAAAGCCAATGAAATTACCATCATAATGTCACGTGATCGTAATGGCTACTTTACGTCAAAAAGATGAAACAACGCGATAAAAATGGTTGACTTTAGGTCGAATCCATCGTGTTTTGGTCGTAGATTATAACAACAACAATAAAACGAGATCTACATTCTAGTACGTCAACGGTAGAACAAAACATTGATCTGCCGCCCATAAAAAAGTCTGCGCGACTATGATTTGATAATATATCTGTCGTCAGGGCGCCATTTTATGTAGATCGTCTGCATGTCAAAATCGAATATGGCCGAAATGCGTCATCCATTAACCAGATTAGCCGATAAAATTATGAAACTTCCGTCGATTGGTGACGTACGGGCGCGACGCCGTTATAAAAATGGCGTCCCTTCCGGTGACGCGATGACATCACAGGTAGCTGATGATCGTCTATTTTGCAGATTATTCATCCGGGCATCGAACTCGGAACACTAGCAATATTCACATGGACACCGGCGCTCTTCAACTGAACCATTTCCGGTAAAGGAACTGATTAATTCGCTTCGATAAGCCTTATTACCTTCTCAGCTCAACCCCCCCCCCCGGAGTACCCGTTAATGGATCACGTTATCCGATTGCTGTAGGTTTGATTAAGCTCCGACTCGTTCCGGAAGTGGAAGTTAATCCTGATGGTCCGGAAATCCCGCAATTTGTCTTTATTTGAGGAAATGCGTTCGGATAATAAGTGATTCGGTCTTAAATTAATCTATGAAACGACAGCCTGACGATTCAAAATGGC
This sequence comes from Paralvinella palmiformis, assembly GCA_025642065.1. Taxonomy (NCBI): domain Eukaryota; kingdom Metazoa; phylum Annelida; class Polychaeta; order Terebellida; family Alvinellidae; genus Paralvinella; species Paralvinella palmiformis. Next base: position 990,618 of record JAODUP010000060.1, read on the forward strand.
GACTGTATCATGCAGCGAACCGATCACGTGATCATGTACAACACACTCATTAAAAGAGTCTTTTATCTAAATTTTCGAACAACGATGACAAAAGTTATAGCCAAATGAGTGGCTATTTTATTCAGGCTTGTCAGATGATCAAGCGAAATGTTTTTACTAATGGATGAAATATGTCACAAATATGGCTAATATTCGGATGATTCTACTAGTTGAGGGTCGGTAGTGCCAAGAAAGAAGCCAACATTATGTGATCGTGCCTCTGATGATGATGATTGGTATCTTACGGCCACTTTCGTGCATATGGTAGGCTAAGTGGGCCGAACGACCTCCAAAGGTAATAAAAGGGCGCCTCTGTGGTCTAGCGGTAGCGTGTTGGACCAAAGATCACTACCACCCGTGTTCGAATATCGGCGTGGGCATATTTGAAGGTTGTTTCATCTTTGACTTCGCTACATTACCTTTGGAGGTCGCTCGGCCCATTTAAAGTAAAAATAAAAGTGAATTAGTTTGCGTTTTTCTATACACAGTAGGCTAAATGGGTCGAACGACATCAACGTACAGTCAGGTGAATTGAAAGCTGAAACACCCCTCACAGATAACTAGACCTGGATTTTGAACCCCGATGACGGAGCTTTATGCCCAACGGCGCCAATAATTGGGGGCTGAAGACGCCCAGTCACCATCGGAGCGAAACGAAGAAGATGGTGATAATGATGATGATATATCTTGTCTCTTATCCGTCTCGGATGGATATTATATACTGTATTATATTACGGCCATGTTTCCTCCTATTGATATTAAAGAAAGTGTTGCTGTTTTATGGCTACATTTGTCCACGTGGTTGACGTAATGGACCGAATGTCCTCCAAAGATAATGAGGCGCAGTGAAAGATGAACACCCCTCTGTCGTAACCGGGTTGGAATCTGAACCCATATGCTATAGATTTGTGGCCATCCGCACTAACAGCTAGGCCACAGAGTAGAACCTCCTTCTGTTTATGATGGCTATGTTTTCTGGCTGAAATCCTTTATTGAATATATATAGAGAGGATAGGGGAGATGGGGGGGGGAGTTGGGGAGAGGGGGATGGGAAGGGGGTGCTACAAGAGAGACGTCTATGGACGGATATGGGACAATGACAGCTAATGAGAGCGATATTTGGTGGTGATGATGATGATGATGATAATAATAATTATTGTATTGATGTCATTAATCAATATATTGTCACTGGTTAGTCGGCTTGGTTATTATAGATTGAGGTGTAATATGCACTATTATAGTAAACAATCAACCAATCAACTAATGAATCAATCAATCAATGTATCAATCAATCAATCAATCAACTAATGAATGAATGAATGAATGAATGAATGAATCAATTAATCAATCAACCGATCGATCAGACTGTCGGTCTGTCTGTCTGTCTGTCTGTCTGTCTGTCTGTCTATATCTATCTATCTATCTATCTATCTATCTATCTATCTATCTATCTATCTATCTATCCATCTATCTATCTATCTATCTATCTATCTATGTATTAATTAATCAAAATAGGTAACTTACTTATTGGTTTGTGTGCGTGCTTGTGCGTGTGTACATGTGCGTATGTGTGTACGTTTGTGTGCGCATACGTGATGTTTTATATTTGTACAATCAGGCTAGGTAATGTCTTCATTAATTAATAAACCCTCCCTCACATTGAACATAACTCCTCCAAGTCTAAAATTGATAGTCGACCAGGAGTCATATGTAACAGACAGACAGACAGACAGACAGACAGACAGACAGACAGACAGACAGACTGACGGACTAACTGACAGAATATATGAAAACTCCCTTATGATAATCAGATGTATATCACTAGCTATATATATATATATATATATATATATATATATATATATATATATATATATATATATATATATATATATATATATATATATATATATTATATATATATATATAATTATATTTTGTTTTGTTATTTTACAGCCATGATGTATATGGTTAGCTAAATCGGCCTTTGATTTCCAAAGGTAATGACGCGAAGGGAAAGATGAAATAACGCTCGGTCGGATTTCGAACAAGGGGCTGTGGATTTTTGGCCAACCGCACAATCATTTAGGCCATGGTCATAAAGTGTAGAAAAATCTGTATGTAATTAGAGCTAGGTTGGATTATCCTCGTAAAGGTTCCTTCTATATACAATGGTTATTATGTTGGTAATTATAAATTACGACCACCTCTGTATAATGACTACTAAATCGTAGTCTGACCGGAAGGGGGTGGGAGGGGGACTCATGATAATATCACATTTCTCTGTCTGTGAACAATCTTTCTGTGCTGAACTTTAACTTGTGCAATAGTTCAGAAGTTGAGACAAGAAGATACCAAACTCCAGTACAGTTCATTATACCAGCCTGTAGACCGGGAAACGATAATAGGCAAGTTATCGAAACAAGTTTTTGTAACACCCTGTACACTGAGAAATATTAATACACACAAATTATTTATACGTCAAAATATAAAACTGTATTCAGTCGCACCATCTTAATTGTTTCCAATAACATGTGCGGTATGAGAGTCCATGTTTATGTTTCTGTAAGTCTATGACAGTCCGTATTTATGCCTGTGGGTCAAGCAATACGATGTAGGTCATCATGGCCATTATATAATATGTTGTAACACTGATAACATGTACAATATAACAACACGCATTTTTATCGCATTCTGTAGACCCACTGATAACATGTACACACATTTAGATAACATGTACGTCATCGTGCATATATTTTGTAGCATTTTATGGACTCATTGATAGCATGTACGCCTTCTTTATCCCACATTTGTATCGTTGTGTAGATTTTGTGACAACCTGTACATCACCACAACCTAATGCTAAACTATAGGGTGTTACAATGTCCATTCATATGATCCCGTATAGATAAAACGTAATCCACTCATTTGTACCATCCCGTAGACTCACTGATAACACATCGTCCACGACAACCCATAATATACACCACCCTGTAGACTCGGCGACAGCATGATGTAGTATACGTCATCTCATATTTGTACCACCCTGTAGACTCTGCTAACACGCAGCCCAACATCAGACAAAGTCTTTGTCTCCCAGAAGCCGACAGAATTGGGCCGTGTTGAAGCCCGACCCTTGGGGCTTTACATACCCCCCGTCCCCGTTGTTTTGTTGTTAGGGGAGAATCTTATTCGGCACGACCTCTATGTTGGAGTGGTTGAGAAAATACTTCCCCCACCATTCACAGGGGAGCAGTACGGAAAGATGGAGCCGAAATACCCTGAGGGTGGTCACTGTCAGAGTGTTTTACGTTCTCAGGGGATTTTTAACGTCTCCCTTTATTTTAAATAATTCAGTGGAGACGGCAGCGCCATTTAACGTGGTCAGCCACCCACGATGTTGTGAGCCGAGAAATTAATCTCTGGAAAAGTTTCGACCTCTTGCGGGGGTTCGAACCTGTGACCGTTGGCACAAAGTGCCGGTGGCTTAACAGCTACGCCACCGGAGCTGACTGTCCCCGTTGTCTTCACTAAGCCATATTTAATGAGCTGATCGTATTCTATCAAAGAAATCGATCACAAAGTGAACTTGGTCGTCGATAATAAGGCAACAATCACGATATCAACGTCATGCTATTTTAAGACTGTCTCTGATATAATTGATAAATATGGCAGATGTTTATATCTTCGATGACGTAATATATGACGTCATTATAGGGCAGGTCTCAACATCTGAATGTTACTGTATCTGATAAGTTGATAAGATAAATAATTAATAATAATAATAATAATAATATTATTATTATTAATTATATTATATTTACTATTTCGATTAATTACGAAGTGATGATGTGCTGCGATTCAGTATTACACCACTGGATTTGACGATTGACGTCATTGCTGTTGTTGTGTTACGTCACTATGACTGTTACAATGTCCGGCTGACTTTCTTACTTAAGATTGACAAAGCCGATGATGGTAATTGGCAGAGAAAATCGTCACCAGAATGGATGTGGTACACGTAGTACGTCACTAGCTTCGTAATATATAGCCATTGACGTGATGCATTACTGAAATACGTTTATCTAATTAACTATGTGACGTTACGTCACCAAAATCGTTCATTTACATCAGTGGGGTTTGTGTAATACGTCACTTGGGTCGTTGTAATGGTTCACCGGAAGTTGTTTTTGGCTTCGTTTCTGGCATTAAATGTAAGGTCAATGTCACTTTGTTGTTACCTCGCTGAAGGCAGTATTACGTCACTAGAATTGTTTTGTTACGTCACTGTCTTTTAAAATAAGTTATCCCAGTGAGACACCAACTGAGGGATAACAACATGTTTATGGATCGTTAGAGTTCGTGAGTGAAATATGATCCAGATTGGCGTCAAACATTAATTATCTGTCAACTGGATAGATAATGAAGATATTGTTTACTTTCCTGTCTAGATTAGATTGTATTACGTCATTACAAACAGGATGGTTTAAAGGATGATATGTGAGAAGGTTAGATAACGGGTGAAAGATAGCTGGACCACACACGTACACACACACACACACACACACACACACGCACACGTACGCACATAGACACACAGGGTTTATTTTAGCAGTATATTATAATGCGCTGTTACAAGAATCAGAAATTGTAAAAACAATCTATGGATGATTCATTAGGGTATTAACCCCTGAGAAGTGACCTTTTCTGGTAAGACGCTTAGTGTCTCACCAGTTCTATGTGCGCGCGTTTGTTATGGGTGTATGTGTACGCACACGTATGTGTATGTTTATGTGTACTTAGTTTCTGTGTTGTGATAACTGAACTGTTTTAGGTCACTACATTCAACTACTTCCAATAACCCCCACCCATCCGATTCAGAGAGAGAGAGAGAGACAGAGGGAGAGAGGGGGGGGGGGAGGTCGGACGAGGGTAGTGGGTAGTGGGAGAATTGCATTAAATAATGGAGTTACCCAACGTCCCATCTTTATATTTGTCTCATTTAGGGATGTCATACATCCTTATTTATTTTTGTATGCAGGTCGGGCATGTTCAGAGATTAACAAATTCTGCCCAAAACATAACGTACTCAAATTAGAACAAACAGATTATTGGCAGACGACTGATAAATGTATCACGCACAATTATAAATAGACTAAGCGTGTTTATCATTTTATTATTGTATTAATACAATAGATGAATTGTGCTTGTCGTAATAGCATTCTTTTTTAGAAGGTTGTGGGGGGGGGATGACTGGCCGTTACCAAATCACGAACGTCCTTTATGGACATAGGGGGAGCCACTGTTCTGTGTTAACGCGTTGTCGCTGGAGAGCGCTCTCCAAGACCGGAAGTCTGTCGGTGGGAAAGTGTGGTAACTCATGACGACATCCGACAGGAAGTGTATCGATTGGGAGCGCTCATCTCGTGTCCGGCGTGATGTCATCGTGATGACGTCAGTACGATGAGATTACGCCGCACAGATGCAGCCATTTTTGGGACGAGACAAAAATGTGGTTTAGGGATAAGTTCTATCCTGATCAGACCCACTAGGATCATCCAATCCCTCTCAGTCTCCCTTCGTCAAGGTCCTCGTACATCCGGCAGGATCCAGTATCACCCGATATTATCGCTCACCTCGTTATAATTCAGTGGTAATACAGAGATGGATTAAGACTCCCGCATCGGGGTCAGGTGAGGGATAGGTCAAGGTCAAAGGCAATGCAGAACAACCAGTGGGCAACCGATTATATTAGTGTATAATAAATATATATTTTAACACTAAACTCGTGCCTCGGGAAAAACATTAAGCCCAATCACCACTTCAATCTGATCAAGTAATGCTGTGATCTCGAATACAGGGGTCCCCAATTCGAATCACCATCTGGCTGCTGGTTTTGGAGAAAAGCGGGTTTGATGGTGCTTGGTAATTGTGGAGTTTGTACTCGTAATCGTAAGCTAGAAATTGTTTACTCCCCAGGAAGCTGACGATGCTTCCAGATAGTACAGATCACTACCGTGATTGGGGTAGCTCAAAATGTGGAAAAATATAGCCAACGACGTCATAAAATAGCCTCATATTTTCTTCTTCCGACCTCAAAACACGGAAATGAGATCAAAGTAAGATCCGGAAAGTAGGAATGACGTAATGCGTCTTAAAAGAGGAAATAACGTGCTGCCCCCTGTCGTTTAGATAGCCAGAGAGGTTATTTGAAGACGAAGGACGAATCTCAGAAGAGAATCAGTAATTTAAATACTTTGTTAGTTCTAACAGTTCGAATTGTATAACAATGGGACAGTAAGTTTGTTACATACGAGTAGCCGAGCTTGTCCAGGCTGATCCAGAATATTCCATCTCCCAGTGGGATCTAGAGTCAATTATTTATAAATTGTTTGACTCGTCCAAAATGAGACGCTTTTGGCATTTCAGATGAGTTAGGTATCATATGGGACCGACAGATAGATAGATTATAGAGGCTAGCCGGAGAGAGAGAGAGAGGGAGAGCGAGAGAAACAAACAAACAGATAGCCAGACACACATACAGATATACAGACAGACGAATAGAGAAGGAGCAATGTGGCTAAAAAGGAATGATTTAGCAAACTTTCAGAAAACGGTGTTGATATTTCTTAATTAAATCATTACCAAATAGGCCTAACAATACAAACACGGAATTCGTTGGCATTCTTAGCCGTCATTCCTAGACAAGAGACGAGCGATAACATCTTACGGGCTGTCAACACTTCCGGCAAAACTAATATGGTGGTCGGCAAGGGGATCGGTTGGTTGGTCAGGTGATGCGAGTCAATTAACGAGTGACAAATGTCAAAGCATCATCCCGTCTCCGCGGCTATGTGATGTGATCACTGATGAAGCAATTATCAATTTCCAGACGACTGATGTTTCATGAATGGTGAATTGCCCGCGGTTAATGGCGCCGGGCAGCCCACCTGTTACCTGGATGGATAAATTGATTCGATTCTCTCTCTCTCTCTCTCTCTCGAGCACTCTTACGTTCAATCGTCCTCTCATGTATTGGAATGATCGTGTTGTGTAGAGAACGATCGATGCGCCATCTATCGACTGTTAACTCGTCACATACCGTCATAGGCGCCAATCGTACTTTAAAGCTTTCGTAACTTCTTACCCTTGTCGCAGATGTTAAATCTCGACCAATGCGAATCCGGTCGTCAACTTGTTCCGGTTGTAGGGTCAGTCGTCGCCGTAAAGTGGAGGACGCCCGCTGCATAAGGAATTTACGACACATCTGGCGATCCGATGAGGGGTGCATGTAATTTCCGGCTAGTTCCGGACAGATTCGCCCCAAGCGAATCAGATCAGAAATCAAATGTTATTGAGCTTCGATTGCGGTGAATAGGAAGTCGATTCCTAGAAATCGCGTCGAGTTTTCTCTCTGGTTTTTTTCTCTCGGGAAATTGGATCTCAATCAGGAAGTTTCACTCAAAGGTGGAGTTCGCTGTTTGCCTGGTTTTTGTTTGTGGGCCAATGATCAGGTCAAGGCCGACGGAAAAGTTGGAAGACTCTAAAGTATAGATTCAGTGGGGGTCCGTTCTGACCAATTAAAACGCTTCTTATCCTCGCGGCTGCGCATTTAACGGGGACCATCAAACGGCACCTAATGGGCGTAATTAACGTTGACTAAACGGGCATGTTGCATTCTTATAAATATTGTGGATGTCTTATTAGTACAATTTTAATACTAACAAGTCACACACACACACACACACACACTCTCTCTGAAAGGTGTTTTATGTTTATCCTCGCCTCTTTATCCCGGGGTGTCCACTTAAACCACCATGTACACATAAATAACCCGCAATATTTCCTATTTTCAACAAGCAGCAGCAAATGCCATCAAAAAACCAACAAATGCCAACAAACATGAATAAATCAGTAATAAATCACAACTCACACCTATAATTACCATCGACTACAAACAAATATGGCCAGATATCAATAATATAACTATCATCGGTCAAATCGAGACAGATGTGAACGTGGAATCTAATGGACAGCCATCTGACGAAATTCCCAGGACGGGAATTCCGATGTAGACTACATAAATACAGTACGTATGTGATTGACGTGGTCTGTATTATTTCAGTTTGTAGATGGGTTCCCTGTATATTGTGATATATTACTGTAATAGTTTGAGGTTTATGGGGTTCAGATTTAACTGGACTTTATGTATGTATGTACGTATAATAATAATAATAATAATAATAATAATAATAATAGTGGCCGAAATGGCAGTTTTTAACGTAGCTGGCTACCTCAAATGAAGGAGACGCACGTGGTCTGTAATTTATAGCTTCCCCGCGAAAGCTAATTATAAATAAAGTTAGAGTTTAGAATATGTTCGGTGGAGAAAACTTTGCCAGTTGTCTGGTTGGATGGAAAAACTCCTCCTACTGTAGTGCCACGTCTGACGCGCGAACCTGTGACCTCCCGCACAGAATGACCACAGCCATAGGTTCAGGTTTTGTTGTTCGGGGAGAATCCCCAGACTGTCGCTTAATCAGCACAGCCTCTAGCCATAGGTAAATAGTATCACGCTCTACATATGAGGTCATAGAGGAGGCACGCAAGTCTGTATGTATGTATGTAAGTACGGAGTTAAGTTCTCCTTCCCAGAGAAAGTCTCTCTCTCTCTCTCTCTCTCTCTCTCTCTCTCTCTCTCTCTCTCCTATATATATATATATATATATATATCACCTTAAAATCAGAAATAAATACACCCGTACACCCCTCAACTTGCCCGCACGTACTTCAATACAAGACGCTTAAACACATGTACCTACTCCCCCCCCACTCCATCTATTTGGTACCTGACAGTAGAGATAGAGGTAATATGATAAGACAACAATCAGGACATCTCAGTTCTGTATCCAGGTACTAATGTTACTCTTCAGGATATCAGCTATTATTAACCTATTATGTAAGATTTGCAATACTCTCATCACGATGGGCTACTACATACCTAGCTAACACCTGTATTAGCTCTCATATTACCTGGTCATGCACTAGTCATACTATTAGTCATAACTGCCGTCAGGTGGCTAGAATACACTAGTCACGTCTGTAGTCAAATGGTAGATCTACACTAGGAAGAATAATAGTCATACTAATAATAGTCAGCTGGTAAATAAACAATAAATAGTTAGTCGTAAATACAAGTAGTTGGTATATATATATATATATATATATATATATATATCACACACACGCACGCACGCACGCACGCACACACACCCGTATATATAACTGAATAATAAAACCTTACAGTAGGCATGTCGTGGATATATATATATATATATATATATATATATATATATATATATACATATATATATATATAGTCACATACCATGAACTCTGAGATGACTAAAACTTGTCTACCTTTAATTTGTAGTCAATTTAAGCTGTTACTGTAGTCAGAACTTAGTCAGTTCAGAGCTGTACTCATATATATTAGTCATATTTCTTAGGGCTGTATGCATGCTTAGAAAATGACTAGCGTGATCAATGTATGACTAGATATCGGATAAACCGACATGTCTAGTCTATGACCAGATATAAAGAAGACACCACACAGTCAGAGATAATGCGACATAACTGTAAAATACTGCCGGCAGATGTCGCTTCTTTGTGACTCATTAACTCAGTACAGTGGTATGTGATCGATATTAACGGTGATGACATATACGATGATAATGATGATGTTGTTGATGATAATCATCGTCATCTTCATCATCGTGATAGCAACGAGTGTTGTAGCCATCTCATTACTCACTTGCCTAATCGATTACCAATATGATCGATCTTTTTTTTTAGCGATGCCACTTTATTAATTGCGTTCTGCTTCAAACTGAAGGCTCGTGACTAATTAATTGTCTGCGTGTGTCTATGGGAGGGAACTGCTGGCATTACAGCTGGATGGACAGGTGGGATGGATAGATGAATAAATTAACAAATAAGTAAAGAAGAAAACAAACAAATAAATAAATTAAAAAGTGAGAAAAAAGTAAAATAAATCAAATTGAAATAAACTAAACAATTACAAGGAAAACATGCGAGACAGACAGACAGACAGACAGACAGACAGACAGACAGACAGACAGACAGACAGACAGACAGACAGACAGACAGACGGACAGACGGACGGACGGACGGACGGACGGACGGACGGACGGACAGACTGACAGACATACAGACATACATACAGACAGACAGACAGACAGACGGACGGACGGACGGACGGACGGACAGACAGACAGACAGACTGACAGACAGACAGACAGACAGACAAGCAAATAAACAATCAGGTCAATACAAACTATCACTCACTCACTCACTCACTCACTCAACCAAATAATACTATTTGTTCGATCAAGCAAGTAAACAAAGAACACAAGCGATGACACACAAACACGGAGAGAGAGAGAGAGAGAGAGAGAGAGGCAGCAGATGTCATATTACCTGGATTATATGTTAGAGAATGGCTAATGTTTACATATATTATAATAACACGTGTACATGATAACTAATCATATGTTAGCAGATCGATATCCTATCGTATCGATCGCTGTCCCTCTATACCCAAATCATAAGCATCAATAGTCCAATTTGCATCAGAGAGAGATGGGAGGGAGGGGCGGTAGGGAGAGAGAGGGAGTAGGGAGGGAAGGGAGGGAGAGATTTAGTTATCACCTGATTGTTTGACGATCTATACAGCTGTGATCAGGTGTATAAGGTATCATCAAGGTGTCATGAAACATTATATAGTGGAGATGAATGGGGAGGGGGGGGGGGACGAAGAGTGAACGTTCGTATAACATTTCAGGACTGATAGCAATAATTTTTGGCAATCGCGAATGTTATTGGGATGATTTAGTGATGTACGTTCTTCTTGACAAAGTGACTTAATGTAATATTCACATAACAGAAGTCGTTTTTAGGGATGAACAACAACAACAACAACAACAACAACAACAACAACCATTAACGTGACCCCGAAGACTGACCTATTGTAAGTATTTTAATATGACATTAAGGTTTGTATGAAGTATAACGTAACTAACACTTACGTTACTCTTCTCGTGTCTATAGATTTGTCTGTCAGTCGGTCTATCTGTCTATTTATCTATCTATATGTATGTATGTCTGTCTATCTGTTAGTCTGTCTGTCTGTCTATCTGTCTGCCCATCTGACAAACCAGCCTTTCCATGTTTGTATTCATTTATTTATTTAACTTGTCCTGTCTGACTTTATGTCAATCTTTCTGTTCACTCATCTTGGTATATAGATGATATGGACGCATACATTTACGTACAAATCTAATACAGGTAAGTCTAAATATACGGAAAGATGAGTATACTGATTATAAATGTATGGCTGTCAGTAAGTCTGTATGTATCATTGCCTGTAATTGTGCCAACTTGTAATCTCTCTCTCTCCCTCTCTCTGTGTGAGTGTGTGCGTGAGTGCGCGTGCGTATACCTGTATGACTGTCCATCTCCATATATATATATATATATATATATATGTCTGTGTGTGTGTGTGTGTGTCCGTAAATCTGTAAAAGCGTTATCCTGTAATCTCTGTCTGTCTGTATGTCTGTCTGTCTAAATATATATTTATTTGTCTACCTGTAGGCAGGCATGTACATCTACATGTACCTCGGTATATCTGTCTGTCTGTGTCTGTCTGTCTGTATGTCTATCTGTTTGCATACATATTCAACTACAGTACCTATGTATCCATACATGTACGCGTGTATCAGCCACAAAGGTAACAACTTAATGTTCACAATGTTTATAATGTGTTGGTACATGGACCTTTATCCGGATTAACAAATCTGTACAATCTAACGACATCTTCAACATCATACGAGTATACAATTCAGGTTTGACAAATTACAGACTTTAGACCACTGACAGTCCATCTGGTCTTAAATATCATCTATCATCGCTCAGTGAAATCGGTTACACTTTCCTGCAGGGACCTTAGTGGTTCAAACTCGGGATCTACCTCCATTGATTTTACCACTCTACGTAATCAGCCATCATACGACGTCAATGTTGACGTTAAGACTATGCCTTAAACTATGCAGTGAGTGAGTGAGTGAATGAATGAGTGAATCAGCGAATGAATGATTGAATGAGTGACTGATTGGGTGAGTGAGTGAGTAAATGAGTGATAGAGTGAGTGATTGCTGTGTTTAGATCTGATCTCAGACGTGTAGACGGCGAACCACTCCGAGGGGATATGAATTGATTAGGTAGAAATATTCCATTAATTGATGAAACATCCCCCACACTCCAGAAACACAGGGATTCGACCCGACGATATGTACTACGGTGCACCAAATCCGTCATAACTGCGCCATACTTAAGCTTTAGAAAAGAACGCAGTTTAGTCGGCGTGGGAATTGTGGATTGAGGACTTATCCTGACGAAAACAATTGACATTTACTCAATTATAACTGGCATCAACCCGGAACTTTGAGAAAACACTGGTGACGTCAGGATTTTGACAAATGTCGTTTACATACGGACCTCTCGTATCATACCTGGATCAGCTGTTGGGTGAAACAACCAGCGGGTCATCGATCCGGAAAAAAAGGATAACAAAGAAAGTGAACTGGAAGAACAACTATATGATAATAGGGGTTAATTCCTCGACGGTCGAAAATCGTCTATTAATCACATGGTCCGCCTCGTTCTTCGACGGAAGTGAGCGATGACGATGTCACTAATTATCAGCAGTCGATCAGTCGGTGGGTTCTCTTAGAGTGAGTAAATCCGGAATGTCCGGAACAAAGTCACGGAATGCCGACTTACCTGATGGAGGAGCACCACGTCTAAGTCCCGTCCTTCGGATAACTCAGCGACCCGGGAAGAAAACTATGGATCATTTTGACCACGTCAGTCCGTCTGGATCAATCCCGGTCCGTGTAGTTATTACCGAGTCGTAAACCGATCAGTCAGAGCCCGAAACTGGTCCGTCAGTGTGAGACGAACTGTTCGTGGCCGAAGATGGTTTGTGGCCGGGGACGGTTTGTTAGCTGTCGATTGGCCTAGCGGCCCACTGATAGTTCGTCCCCTCGGCTGGGGCTCTTGGATGGTGCTGGCTACAGTCTAGTTAGTGGCTGGCTGTTGCACCAGATAGTGGCTTCTGTGGTTGACTGGCTGGTCCGGGCAATGGGGCTGTCGTAGTGGCTACCAATGCGGAAAGGGAGGATTTGTGGTTTTATATATATATATATATATATATATATATATATATATATATATATATATATAAGAGAGAGAGAGAGAGAGAGGAGCCAGACTCCTAAATATTATTGACAACCAAAGCCTACATACAAACCTCTATAATGCGGTCACCTGATTGCAGGAGCGTTTTAACGAAGTTTGTAATATTTCTATGTCCAGTCTAGAACTAGACAAGAACTTTTATCAGGATCCGTAACTGTTATTTTAACGAGATGGGTTCATCTGGATCATCTTCGTTTTGCGGAATTTTAATGATGACATACTATATACTACTATGGACGTTGGATGGTGAGGGAATATTGATCTAAGCCAGGGAAGAGATCTGTTAGGGAAATAATTAGATAGATATACGATAGAACAGATATACAGACAGAGATTATGACAAACAAATGGATTACGGGGTGGACAGGCAGACAAGCAGAGAGACATGCAGACAGACATTATGCTGGAAAAACGGATCACAGGGTGGAGTAAGGATAGATAGAGAGACAGCCAGAGAGACAGCCAGACAGAAAGACAGACAGACAGACAGACAGACAGACAGACAGACAGACAGACAGACAGAGAGACAAACAACCATATTTATTTACAAATAAGAAAACAAATACACAAACAAACAAACTAACAATCAAACAAACGACAATATCTCAAAATACTTACTTCTAGGTACTACGACAAATAAACAAACATCGCGGATTGATACACGATCAAGGCACCAGAGCTTCTGGATCATTTCAGACTATCACAGATCAGTGGGTGTGTGCTCCAAAGACCCCATCACATAAATATCCATAAATGAATTACTGATCAACAGATCAAAGACCCCCACATCCAGAATCACGTCGCTCCTCTCCAGCCTCGCTAGCTGACAGATCCCGAGTCGGCTCATTCGTACATTCTGGACTCACCGAGCCGGCTAAGTGGATCTCCGGCAATCCAGATTAGAGGGCATTGGCCGGCTGCTTGCCGACGAATGCCTCTCACGTGTGTTTGATCGAGGCATGGTGATTGGACGAAGGCGGGCCCGTTCAATCAGATCTAATGATGATCGATACACGGGAACCATTCTGCGCAGACTCGATGACCCGATCACGTGTGAATGGAATGCGGCGCGCTAATTGGCCAATGTGGCGCTAACTGCCTCGTTCTGATTGGAGATCGGTAGATAAGAGCTATCGATCGGCGGAGATAAGTGAATCCGTTTGTAAATCGGTTTGTGGCTTTATTAGAGATCCAGAACACGCTATCCTGAACGCCGCAATCCGATGTGTCTGTTGATGTTGTTAATGTTGTTGTCGTTATGTGATGTTGTTTTGTGTTGTTGTTGCGAATACCTGATTCTTCCAGATTATATGGGCTATCTATCTGTCTGTCTGTCTGTCTGTCTATCTGTGTGTCTGGTATTTCTCCCCGATCTTTCATTATTTGTTAATCTGTCTGTGTTTGGGTGTAAGCACACATCTTCATATGTGTAAAACATATTTGTATGTATGTTTGTGTATGTATGTACGTATGTTTGTATGTTTGTATGTATGTATGTATGTACGTACGTACGTACGTACTATGTATGTATGATATGTATGTATGTATATATGTATGTATATGTATGTATGTATGTATGTATGTAAGCATATAAAAAAAAACAAGTCACTGTCAATGTACCTAAATGAGTATGATCCGTGATCTATTTATTTGGAGCCACTTCGCCTTATTTTCATCCCTATCCAAGGCGTTGAATTCCGGATTCAGAAGAGATTCAATACTATCCGATATCCACACGATCCATATAGAAGCCAATCCCCGCAGTGTGGCCGACAATATTAAGACATCACGCCGTCAAACGATCAGTCGTCGACCGAAAGAGAAACTGGAGACAAATCAATTTAGAAAAGTCGAAACTATTACGACGAGAATTCTTATTGGCTCGGGCTGAGCCAATCAACTGACGGGCAGACAATACCTGTCCTACGAGGCTCTCGTTCATCTCGCTGACATCATATCTGGCGTTAATGACTCCGGCCCGGCCATTACACGCCGCCTTAGAGAACGACCGAAGTGGCGTACCTTTCGTCCCGACCTTCACCTTGTCAGCGACCTTGCACGCTGATTAAGAGTGGCCTTTTAGGACCTTGGTTCGGATGCCTTTACATGATCGACGGAGTAATGATTTTCGCATTATACAGGCTCTGACTGTCGTCGTATCCGAGCGATAATATAATTGTTCGTCAGTATATCCTACGTCTGACTGACTACCCGGGCAGCTTATTGCCGCGCCCCGTTGACAGACCGGGTCAAATCGACACCCCACTCACCCACGCACGTACGCACGCATGCACCTGCCCACGCACGCACCCATGTAAGCACACACACACACACACACACACACACACACACGATTGAGATAGAAATGAATATTATTTATATTTCTTAGCACGAAACGTCGCCATTCTTTAGAAGTATCCTGATGAATTGTCCAGTAATTTGGTGTAATCACAATTTATGAAGCACTGCGACAGTGCCTTTTCATGGAGTGCATAGATTACACACACACACACACACACACACGCGCGCGCGCGGGCACACGAATTGAGACCCTAAATACACATGTCATGGCACCTTCAGAATTCCATAACCTATTTATCCGATATTTCGTTTGACGTTCATCAAGGTAACGACATATTTACAGGATATATCACATGATAGTTGTCTGAGATCTATTATATAACAACCTAGAGGTATAATTACTTTTAACGATTCCTGGTCTTTCAACTCGTCCAACGGAAAATGGGGTTTCGGGACCATGAACAAAGGTCAAGGCCATACATATTAACGGAAATATTGGCCCACGGAAGCTTGAAAGGAACACGGCTAGGAAAGAAATCGAATTAATAACGAGACGAACTGCGCCCGTTAATGAAAACCCATAAAAGACATTACGATGTAATTCCATCAGTATTTCCCCTCAAATTACTCATCATCAGATATTTACCTTATATATATATATATATATATATATATATATATATATATATATAAAACAACTGTTATATTCTTGCACTCTATGACTGACAACGAACCATGACATCAATGTTGAGATAAACCCTTGTTTGCATTCTAATACAAGTAGTTCCGGTGTAAACGTGTTACTACATCATCTTGTAATGGCAAATAGAGATATACACTAGGCATTACAATTAACTCAAGCTAGGAGGCTATTACATATAGATGAACATTAATTACAAATCCCAGAGATCGTAGATGCAGACTGAATTCAGTGCGGTACTACTTTGAACGCGTTGGTGTCGGACGTAAGTAGGTCGTCATGGCGGATTAATATCTTTTGTGAAATATCGTACAAAAATGGTGTTACGTCTCAATTAAATTGTGTTTCTGGTGTGAATATAAGTTTCTAGGGTACAAGCAATATCATATGTATGCCGTACACCTCTAAGCATATCTCGTCACCAGTAACTTATATGTGACAACATGATGGTTCATATATATATATATGTGTGTGTGTGTGAAATAATTTATAACTTATACCTTGTTGTGAATAATTCCTTTATGTAGCCAATAATATATCATCATCATTAGCTCGTATTAGGTCATTCATAACTCATGCTCGTCCTGATATCGTTTTATCTGATCCATATCTAATATTTAGTGAATCGTGACACTTATATCTGGCGATCGGTAGCTCCCATATCTGGCTACTGATAACTCATATATTTAGTTGCCATTAACTAATAAAGTTTATCACAAATAACTCATACACCAATAGATGATAAATGTAATCTCTAGTAACTCGTATATTTATGTACCAATAATTATGTCATCAATAACTTGTATATTTTGGTATTAGTAACTCATATATCTTGCCACCAATAACCCATATATATATATATATATATATATATATATATATATATAAAATATACTGCCACCAATAACTCATATATTGGCCACCAATAACTCATATATCTGGCCACCAATAACTCATATATCTGGCCACCAATAACTCATATATCTGGCCACCAATAACTCATATATCTGGCCACCAATAACTCATATATCTGACCACCAATAACTCATATATCTGACCACCAATAACTCATATATCTGACCACCAATAACTCATATATCTGACCACCAATAACTCATATATCTGGCCACCAATAACTCATATATCTGGCCACCAATAACTCATATATATGGCCACCAATAACTCATATATCTGACCACCAATAACTCATATATCTGACCACCAATAACTCATATATCTGACCACCAATAACTCATATATCTGACCACCAATAACTCATATATCTGACCACCAATAACTCATATATCTGACCACCAATGACTACTATGTGGGCGTCACATCACAGGTAAGTAGACCAGAATATCAATTCAATAAGACGAGATGGGGCCAGTGCTAGTTTTCAGTTAGATCCAAGTCTCTTTGAATGTCTCAACTCTTATCAATAGTCAGCCATCTCCTGCTGATAATCTGATATGTCCGATAGCTTTTATTGTCCAACTGGTAGATGGCTTCAGAGATGTCTTAATGATTGTCAGTTATAGCTCACAGGTATATCAGACTGTCCTTGATGTATCTACCGTCGCTTGGGGGTCTTATTGGCTGAGATTTACACTGTACCGCAATCTTCCACAGTATGAATTATTTCGGGTGATTGATATATATATATATATATATATATATATATATGTGTGTGTGTGTGTGTGTTGTGTATGTGTGTGCCCCCCCTCTCTCTCTCTGTTTCTCCCCCTCTATCTATCTATCTATCTATCTATCTATTTATCTATCTATCTATCTATCTATCTGTGTGTGTGTTTGTGTCTGTGTTTGTGTATGTGTGTTATACAAGCAGGCGCGCACGTACTGGAACAAGGACATACCGGATTCATCTACTGATGTTAAGTGTAGCTGATCCCAGTTTTGGCTCTTTGATGACAATGACTTTTAATAGGTTACTAAGACACCTAAATTAACTAGCATAATAATAATAATAATAATAATAATAGCTGCTTTCACTCATTAAATTGGTCTATTCGTACTCTTCGTATTCACGATTTACATTTGTATTTGATCGACAATCTATTAAGTTAAATTTTGAATTTGACGATATTTAGATGTTATGGCTGAGTTATTTGAGTACATGGCACATACGTATAGCTCTTATATGAAGTGTTAATAACTTACTATCAACTCGCTATATCTCTGTTTACTCAGATATAAGCTGCAGTGATTGATTAGTTGTTTCTAAGTCTCAGCTTTATTTAAGGTCGATGACTTGCTAACACAGGACACGTAACCGATGGGTAATACTGCAGGTCTTTGTTGATGGTTGAAACATCACACTGAGGCTAAATACCAACCATGTTGCAGAAAAGTCGCATGCCCATATCAGGTATTTAATCCATGCTCCCTAGGGTGGTTGACGAGTGTACCCCAGTAATGGAATACAACATTTAATGATGGAAAAGCGACGCACAACGGCAATCACGTGCCTGTGGGCATACATGTAGACAAACGCTGGCACTTAGCCAACTGACAGGTAACCTATATATTAATCATAAATAATTTTTTTAATTTTTTAAAAACTTTCCAGGTTATCGTACAATTAATGCCGTTATCCATCAGCCGAATGGAAGTATGTCTACGTCATATTCAACGCTTGCGCAGAACTAGCTTTTCTTAGGATGTAAACAAAGACGTCAATTTCAATAGTCGACTAACAAACAACCGTAACAACGTCTCCCCCCTTCTCTCTCTCTCTCTCTAACACAATGCTCAGAGAATCACATTATACTGTTCTAAGTCGTGTCTAGTGTTAGTTAAGCAATAAGCCAAATGCTGGTCATTCGGAGGATTAGTGTGTCTTGTCGAGGAGGCTATTGTCGACAATTGGTCGATGTTTGGGGAGCTCTAAAACTTTGCCTGGTCTGTGTCTGTGTCCTGTCTGTGTCGTCGATGTGTTGTGTATGTCGCGTCTGTGCCGCGTGTGTGTCTGCGCCTTAGGCCAGTCTGTATCTGTGTCGTGTCTACTGTTGTGTATATCGTGTCACTGTCTGTGCCGGGTCTGTGTCTGCGTCTTTGTCTTGTATGTGTCGTCCCTGCGTTGTGTATATCGTGTCTGTGTCGGATCTGTGTCTGTGTCTTTGTCCTCTCTGTGTCTGTGTCGTGTTTGTCGTGTCTGTGTTGTATCTGTCGTGTCTGTGCCGGATCTGCGCCCGTGTCTTTGTCCTATCTGTGTCTGTGTCGTATCTGAATTGTCTGTATCCGAAACGTACATCGCGACTGACATAGGCGTCACATCTGTCTCACAACAGCGTTATATCTGTTTCGTAGAAGTGTTGTGTCTATCTCGCATCTGTGTCACAGCTGTGTCATGTCTGTGCGGAGGCTGTTTAGTATTTGGGACATGTCTGTACTATGTCTGTGTCTCTCCCTGTGCATGTGTGTCGTGGCTATGTTGTGACCGTTTGCATGCAATTAAATATAGACATACACATATACAGACAGACAGACAGACAGACAGACAGACAGTATATATATATATATATATATATATATATATATATATCAATACAGTCTAATACCAAAGATTAGATTAGCCCAGTACAGGTTTCGATAACTGTTATCTATTAGTGTCAATATGACCAGCTAGATTATCACCTAAACTCTTACTCTAGTCCCTATGAAGCTTGTTAGCTTCCCAGTTAAAGTATATGAGAGATTTCCTTATCAGTCTCACGACTTCCATCTTCAGTCCTTACAATCCTTATCTCTTATTCTTAGCCAGAGAAAGATAAGAATGTGTAGACGTCAGCACCTCTCCATCATCTCTCGTTATCAGATTGCTTGATCTCGTACAAAACAAAAGTTGTTAGCTAATCTAAGGTGATGTTATTATGTTGATTGTTTGTTTGTTGGTCTGTCTGTCTGTAAAAAAACAAGCAATTAAAAATCACGTGGTTTGGTTTAGCAGTTTTTTTATATAAGAATTATGATGGCCACTGACAGATTGAGATATCATTGTTGGATGTTCTGGTATTGTTTAATTGTGTTTGATCTAGTTCTATGTTAGGGACTTCAGAACGAGAGAAAGGTGGAATGACAGGTTAACTAACTGTGTGTTAGTTAGGGCATAGAGATAAAGGCGCGGACAGGTAATTATGTAGGTGGAAACACCCCCCCCCCCACACACACGCACACACGCACACGCACACATGTTATGTTCTGCATGTTGATGTTGTCAGCTAGGTTGGGTAGGTATTTACATAGGTTGATATCCCGAGAGACATAGTGTTAGCCAGAGAGCCGTCCAGGCGACCAAATTGACGGCAAACACATTTAGGTGGACGGCAAGAAAATACACCAGATTGTCACCAGGTACATCTGATGATTTGCTAGTGGCAATTCACTTTCACGCATTTAACAACAGGATACTGTAATACTAATTATAAAGATTTAATCAACCAAACGTTCACATATTTAGCCGAAACGTTTTTCATACACTTAACTACCCAAAAACATATTACACGGATTTTCCCAAACAATTTCTGCCCGAGACACAATTAATATGCTTCAACTCAGTTCTACCATGATAACATCTCTAAATCTGTTGAATGATGATGATGTGTAGAAAGGCCTGTAAATCCATGTAATGTGATGATTGATGTGTATATAGATATTCTTTACGACTTCCCGTCTGATAGTTTTGTCCATAACCTTGATGTATTTTCCCCTTGAATCAATATGATTGTTCGATGTGTTTTCTTTGGCTTCTATAGACAACAATGCATGACCATAACTAACCATCTAGATGCATAAACCGTCTATAAAGGTGTCCCGAGGGAACTACAAATAGCTAATTCTCTGCCTTGTCAGTCTATGCCATACTCATATTCTTTGAGCTTCGGCAGATGCCATCCATGCTGCTCTGAAACCCTGACAAAATGACAGAATTACTAGCCCGATGGGCAGACCCAGACAGACAATGCACACCCAGGATACAGTCATAGGCCAGTGAACAACACAACCCTAGACTCACTGATCAGCGCTGACTCAAGTATGCAATACACACTTCATCAAAACTTTAGAACTTATTGTGATAATTACGCCCAATCATAAAATACACACTTCATCAAAATAACTATAACTTATTGTGACACGGATGACCTAAATATAAAAAAAGTATGTCTTGATAAATCGGCATTTTAATGGATTTCAGTCACTTTTAGCGGCTCTGAGTGCCCCACACATACCCCAGCTGTTATTTGTGTATTCCCTCCCCCACTCGGACATTCTGAAAATAGACCCCCACAACTAATGTCTTGGTATTAACTATGCAATCTGACTGGTATACAAGCGGAGCAATAGACAAACAGACAGACGGATAATTTGGCCGCGATAGACAGGAGTGTTAAGCCGAAAATGTGATGGTAAATATTATATCTCTATAAATGAAAATATTTTTAAACATTTGACGCCGTCATCGGAAAGAATGGAAACCATTCTACATTCATCGGTATACTATTAAATAGTTAAGATACACAATGGGAATTATGGTACCGCAGTAAGCATACCTCACAGTTAATGTTAAGTAACCCAACATCTAATGGGATGTAATGTGACGACTGAGGGCATAATGTGCCTCTACACCACACCAGAAGACATATCTGGCATCTAATGGGAAATAACGTCTTATCTATAAACATAGCTCACACCTAATGGACGATTGATGATGTTGATGACGATTGATGTTTTACGGCAACATTTGTGCACATGTTAGACTAAATGGGCCGAGCGACCTCCAAAGGTAATGAAGCGAAGTCAAAGATGAAGCACCATTCAGACACGCCCACGCCGAGATTCGAACTCAGGTGGTAGTGATCTGTTGTCCAATGCGCTACTGACTAGACCACCGAAGCGCCCTATCACATCACATCTAATGGAAGAAGCGCTCTGTCTAATGGTCTCTGGGAATCTTTTACGCTTGACCGACTGAGGCCCGTAATGACTGATGCTCTTTGTCTAGACATCGATAATTACCTAATATCGCCCACGAGATGGCTGCTCATAACCTCCTTTGATGGGATTTTCACGCTTCAATGAGTATTGGCCAGTATATCGGGAGAATTTATTAACTCTTCTCGTCAACTTTAGTCGACTGAGTTACTTTTAGAACAAAATGACGATAACACGCCGGTTGGCTAAAATATGTCACATGGTGACTGGATACCGGCCGCTGATTGGTCCGATCTAGAGCGACGCCCATTATCAGAGGTGACGTGATGGGGCGAAGCCGGCGATAACTCTCTGGTTTGCCGGTAGACGGCGCCCTGGTTCAATTGATAGTATACTGGGTATGTGACTTGACGACCATAAACGTTATTTATAGTATCCAGAAGGGTGGAAAAAGTTTTATCAGAAATACCAGCTTCACGAGAAATGACCATTAACACCAAGAAAAACATACACGGAGGAAGACACACACGGAACAGCAATTGTTAGAATAAATAAATAATAATTCATATTTAATAAGTAGCAGGACCCATTCAATGGCGCTATGCAGTGACACCCGAAATGTGCTGTATGTAAACCCCAAAAAGGTATGTGAATGATAATGTTTTCTGCTGACTACTAGATTAGAAATAACTATATCTAAGCATATCACCAGACACTTGAATCAACAGAGATCAAAGACAACAGAGACCAGAAACAACTCTTATGCATTTTATCACCCAATTTTACAATATCAACCGACCACAACCACAAATATTAACATGATAGATGATATGAGGAGGTGTTATGTGAGGGGGACACTTGAGGAAAGATTCACTCTGTTAGAATTATGCCTCGAAATTCTTATCAATAAATTTATGAAAATAATTAATGTAATAAAGCATTTTTATAGCAGGGACTGCTCTCTCTCTCTCTCTCTCTCTCTCTCTCTCTCTCTCTCTCTAATGACAAATGTTCCAAATTATCCATTTGGTGGCCACATGCAAATAAACAAAATGGCCGCCGTTTCTAATAATTTCCGGTTGATGAATAATGGCCAAGCCGTTAGATGGCGTGACTGGTATTAACCGTATGATAGTTAATTTATTGTCACGTCGATATGTGTTGGCTGAACTGTGGCCATAATCTTAGACAAATCTCTTGTTGTACTGGAGAAGGCTAATCGAAGTAAGTCAAGTGGTTTGGTTCGACGATCGACGTTGTTGTTGTCGGCGTTTCGTTGTTTTCGTTTGTCTTTCTTGCATGACTTATTGTCTATAGATTGAGCCACACACGTAAGCACGCACGCACGTGCACGCACGCTCGGACGCATGCACGCACACACACACACACAGATAGACAGACAGGCACTCACCAAAGATAGATAGTCTGGTAAATAAGCAGATACATAGATAGTAATATATATATATATATATATATATATATATATATATATATATATATATATATATAATATATACATACATACATACGTATACAAACATATATACACACATGTACATACATACATACATATACAAACATACATACATACATACATACATACATACACATTTCCCTCAGCTTATACCTTTGTTGGTGTGTTTTATATAACAACTTTAGTTGGATATAAAATTCACCTTGTTTGTATGTGGGAATATAATTATCTTTTCTAGGTCCAGTTATGTCCAGTTTGTACTATGACATTCAAGATTAGCTGTAATCTGCTTGTCATAAATAACATTTAAGAACTACAATAGTTAGAATAGCAGACGTTAGGTCAGGTTTGAAAATGATAACATAGTTCAAACAGTACGGAAGCTATGACGCGCTATTACGGTCTGCTTCAGTGCAGATGCCAGTCTTTTAATAGCAATTAAACTAAACAGTTTTAATAGTAGTCTCTTCATGACGCCTGCCCGTTATAAAAACTGATCTTTGAAGACAGTGACAATTGGGTTATATAGTTTATATAGTATTGCTTTGAAGAAAGATACAGCAATTGAAAAATAGCTATAAATAGGGCTGGTTAGATAATTAATCTAATAGTGAGCTCCGGTGGCTTAGCTGTTAAGCACTCGGCACTTGGTGCCAACGGTCGCAGGTTCGAACCCCGTAAGAGGTCGAAACCTTTCCAGGGATTAATTTCTCGGCTCACTACATCGTGGGTGGTTGACCACGTTAAATGGCGCTGCCGTCTCCACTGAATTATTTAAAATAAAGGGGACGTAAAACACTCTGGCAGTGACCACCCTCAGGGTATTTCGGCTCCATCTTTCCGTACTGCTCCCCTGTGAGTGGTGGGGGAGATGGTTTCTGAACCACTCCAACATAGAGGCTGTGCTGATTAAACGACAGCCGGGGGATTCTCCCCGAACAACAAAACCATTAATCTAAGCATTCTCACTACTGCCGTGATCTGACTTGGGTGTTCTACTCCCAAACTCGACGGCTGTAGGTGATTCGTATTTTGATTTTGCTTGGCGGCTTAGGGACTGGTGAGACATTACAGATGTCTCAGCAAGAAAAGGCGCCACTCTGGATTCAGTCCTCTGAAGAAACGTCCAGAGTTTGAATTCACGGTTCGAGATTATCTGTGCCTGTGCCTTATTATACATAGCTAAACACACACACACACACACACACACACACACACACACACACACACACACACACACACACACACACACACACACACACACACACACACACACAACAAGAGAGAGAGAGAAGAGAGACAGAGAGAGAGAGAGAGAGCAGACACACAGAAACACACACACGCATGCACAAACGCATGCACACACGACTGCACACACGCACGCACACCCACACTGTAGTCTGGCGTATCACACATTTCATTGTTAAGTCAGTTGCTATATTATATTAATATACTATCAACATCTGTCCTTGTATCTCTATACTCGAAGCTGGCCAACTTCCTTTTTCTCTAAAATAGCCGAAGAAATCCCCCAACATAAAACAAGATAACAGTCACAATCCTGTTTCGTTTCTCCTATTTGGCTTCATCTCATAAGATTGCTCCCCAACATTAGAGTACTACAGCAGTCACTCACTCACTCACTCACTCACTCACTCACTCACTCACTCACTCACTCACTCACTCACTCACTCACTCACTCACTCACTCACTCACTCACTCACTCACTCACTCACTCACTCACTCACTCACTCAAATATGAGTGAGGTGAGAGGAGCTCTTATTTTGTATTTTGTTTGAAATATGGACATATACGTAATGCGTTTATATTTGAAATATATATATATATATATATATATGATTATCGTTGCCTAACATCGTCTATATATAACCCTAACAAATTAATTTATCAGCCTCACCCGGAGTCAGAATTCCATTCACATTATCTCCAAATATAACACCCCCTCATTATCATTATATCTTAAATTCTATACGGTTTCCATTAACAAGACTTCAAATACCAACCTTAACACGAGACACAGACCTCCAGATTCTGGATCAGATCCGAGAAAAAGACACATATCTGCCAGCAGATTCTATTTGTCATATAGTGAAAACATTGTCCGGGAGTGACTATTTAACATACGTTTGAGAAACCTCTGTACGGGAGTTGCTATTTACCACATCTTTTTAAAACCTTACTACACAAAGTAAACAACTTCGACTCCCCAGCCTCGGGACAGAGCATGGTCGAGGAATGTCTTATACTGGTGGCTTACAGCCAGACGTTAGGCACCTGTACCTTAGCACCAGCCGTTATGGTGGGAGGTATGGGTGGGTTCGCCGGTGGGTGTATAGGAAGGTGTGGGTGATGGCTGGGTGGTAACTTTTCAGTTAGTAAACTAATACTCAGAGTACAGCAGGCGGAATACATTAGTCTGGTGTAGGTGGTATCTAATTAGCACGCGAACCTTAAACTGACTGACTGACTGACTGACTGACTGACTGTCTGACTGAGAGAAAGTCTGACTGAGAGACTGAGCGACTGATTGACTGCACAGTTGACTTATTGACTGTCTGACCAGCTGACTCACTGACTAACTGATTCACTGAATTGTAACTTGGGACCGACTTTCTGACTGACTGACTGATTGACTGACAGACTGTTTTTCATCAGATAACCGGATGTCTTAATGACTGTCTAACCTACTGACTGACTAATTGATTAATTGGCTGACTGACTGACTGTCTGACCAGGTTATGGACAGTTTTACTGACTGACTAACTAACAAACTGACTAATTGTTTGACCACCTGACCGAGTGACTAATTGATTGATCCAGTTCAGAGACTTATAAAGATATCGTTTGCTAATTAATGAGTATATTAATAAGCACCTAAATGACTGTCCGAATGACTAATTGACTTTGTGACTGTGTGACTGATTCGTTATTAACAAACAAACTGATTATTGACTGATTCAATGATCGGTTCAATGACAAACTGACTAATTGAATCAATGATTGACAGGTGAGCCGACTGCCTCACCGACTTACTGATTTCTCGACCATCTGGAACTGATCCGGAATTTGTTCTTTGCTATCCAAGTCTATTACGGAAATCAGAAGTCCAGCAGGCGATAATGAAGGGAGAATCACTTTTAATCGACGTTCCGGAATCTTCGCGGCCGTGTTTCGGGATCTCAGCCTCGTGGTCCGTCGACTTAATTAAGGCTAATATAGAACGTACCAAGACCACGGTAACCAAGACCGCTATAAGACCACAAAGACCATTGCTATTAAGACCACTCTCAGTCCAGACAATTTCATTAGCATAATTCTTAAGTAACTCTCCCAACCCTTTGTTGGCTCGATGTTAAACTGTACTTACTCGACCCCCGACAGGAATGTATAATCTTGAGACTGTTATAAGTCTACCTGTCCCCATATATAATTTATAGACAGCAAGGGACCGAACCTTATGATTATCACTGTCTGACAAGCACATTACCGACTGAGCCATACCGTCATGATAACAAAGCCCAGTTACAGTTATCATAACCCGTCCACAGTAGCCTTTGTTGTCATGACGTCATCCAATCAAAGCACTACTAGACGCCATTTCGGGAAATTGACCCCCCCCCGAGAAGATATGACCTTGAGATGGCAATGAACATCAATAAGAACTGCACCCCGCTTACCGAGAATAGCTTCTGGATCTGTTTCCTCTTATTTGCCGATTTTTCTGTTTGTGATATATTTTTTAACTGGTAGTCGTTAGAGTTGTGTACGATGGAATTATATCCGTCCAGAAGAAAAGATTGGACCAAATTAAAGCCACACACACACACACACACACACACACACACACACACACACACACACACACACACACACACACAACAGCAAAACGGACGTAGCATCTTTACCAATCTTATATCCAGATTCCTTCACAGCCTGTCGTTAATTTTCCAGCATCTTCCCCCTCCCTCATACAGCCTAATGTACAGATGTTAATCCAATCACTGTATTGTAAACCATCGACCTTTATATTCGACTGAAAAGGTGGTCGCTGGGAACAGAATCCACTGCGCGTCGTCGGAATATTAAATTGCCGCGAGAACAGCGAATCGTTGTCGCGGAACACGAGAACAATCCGTCATTTTGGGGGTACAGGGTAGACCTTGTCAGATGGAACGCCGAAGATCATTATCTGTTAATGTTTATGAGTGGCTTCGGATGGGGGTGTTCTCCGTGTGTAAATTGAGTGTCTGCGAGGAGGACCTTTGATGGATTTATCGCCATTTGTTGCCATTTCTTTGTTCCCAAAGAGCTGATGCCGATCGAACTGTCCCCCTTTTCTCTTCCGGAGCAACTGCCGCATCATGGATACAGAATGGCTGTGGACGGGTCGTGTGTTCAATCCGTTTGGATATTCTGTAGGTAGACTTTATGTAGAAAGTTTATATGTAGATGTGAGGCGGACAATCTGCATATTAAAACTATCTGGATGCCTTCAACGTAAATCATCCATGAAACAACGTTCGTTGTGTGAAGCCTTTCTAGGGACCTAGTATGTAAGCCTGTATCGATGTTGATGTATCTGACAAGAGTTTTATGTAAGACGGCTCTGGATGTCTAATATTTAAAACCGATTTTGACGACTTCAATATGTAAACCCTTCCTTTAAAGCCGGTCCCACAGCGCCCTGTGTAAAAGGAAACTAGACACACGATGTATAATATATGCCTAGAACCTTCTACAAAGAACCTTTCTGAGACATTGGAGATAAATACTGTCTTTGAGAATCCTTTTCACAACTTGTGTGTCCTGAATACCAACGAAGCCTTCCTCTGCCTCTCTCTCTCCCTCTCTCCCTCTCTCTCTCTCTCCATATATATATATATATATATATATATATATATATATATATATATATATATATATATATATAATCTCTAATAATAACATTAATACAAATACTTTCTAAGTACCCTGTATATAAATATTTGTTTATTTAGCCAACTTTATTTAGACAGCCACTATAAATTATAGACAGTCTAAACATCATGTTTATAACCAGTCTATATAGACATTTATATAGATAATGTACACACCGTGTCTAAAGACAACTTCTGACTTACAAGAAAGTCTAAATAAACTTTAGCCATCAGTCAGTTAATAAAATAACCAACTAATTGTACAATAAAAGTGATAACGCTTTGTGCTGTAAACCTCAATTACTTGGCTTTGAGTGTTAGAGTGGGAGTATCGGCTGGTCATCCTTCGTTATTCACTCACTCACTCACTCACTCACTCACTCACTCACTCACTCACTCACTCACTCACTCACTCACTCACTCACTCACTCACTCACTCACTCACTCACTCACTCACTCACTCACTCACTCACTCACTCACTCACTCACTCACTCACTCACTCACTCAGAGTTGTATATCTCCTGGCGATGGCTTTGAGATGTAGGGAAATCCCTGGCTATAAGTGGACGTTACTAGCTGGAAGAAATTCATGGCTCCGTATTTATATTTGGATATTACACACGAGCGAGATATGCCCTTATGTATTGTAAAAGTAACGTAAGAAAGTTGAAATTAGGTGAGGAAACTAGTTGGTCCTATTAAGTAGGTTCCTGGCTCATCGTCGCCTTGTAAACACTGTGGGCCAAGATCGTATTTAGGAACTGGTCACTAATATGCTAGAATCTTTGAAAAAAAACCCCGTTACTATAGAACTGCAAAAAGCCATTGAAGGTTATATCAACCCGCACCCCCCAAGGGGACATTAATAAAAGGACATATCACACCTGTAACATTGGTACATCAAAGTAGGTGATTTATGTTCGTTGTTGTATTAATCTATGACAATTGTCGTTTAACGATATTATAACGATATAGTATTTAATATAATTTAACAGTACACGTTATTTTCTTTATTTAGGTCAAATAATTAGGTCGTTGTGTATATGACAGTGACCTTGCGGTAATGCCCATATATGGAAAAAATATATAATCGTCTTTTCTTTCAGTTCACAGACTTTACGTGAATGGATAATATTGCTACCACTAGAGTTCAGCATTTTGTTACAGTTGGAAAAGGTTTATTTTATAAATTTAATCAAAACTAAAACCTTTAGGAGATCTTAGTTCGGTTTGGACGACGAGATTTTAGATTTTCGTCGTTTAGTTTGCTGTTATTTGTTATTTTCAAATATTAGATGAATTTTCGACGAAGACATAACTAATTTAATGTGAGTTTTACTGTTATTAGATCATGTGCTGTTATTGGAATGTTTGCCGTGTGCAGTCTGCGTAGGTTTAATTTGTCAGAGACGAAGCCGCTCTAAGCGCTTTAATGCAGTAATTGTTTATGTAACGTTTGCCTGGTCTACTGTATGCAGTCTTACAACTCCCCCCCCCACCGAGAGGATAATAGAGTTAATGTTAGAATATTGAATATTATAACACACGTGACATGCTAGCACTCACTTCCACCAGACACTCAATTAGAGCCAGTCTGTGTGAGTTGTGTTTGTGTGTGTTTGATATTTCTATGCTCTGTTTGAGTTGAGTTGTTTAGTTTCAGCTCTGGTTACACCTCAGACATATGACACACAAATACGGGTATAAGCTGGGTTCGAAACAACAACACGGAGACTTGCAACTTGGGCTATCTATACCTGTACCCGAAATCTTTTGCCATTTCAAACCCAGATCCGATGGAACGCTGTGGACAACCAGCTGTACGAGCGCAGCTCCTATGCGCAGTTGCATTGATAAAATTATTTGAGAATTGATTCCTTTAAAATATGACAACATTTCTCGGTAATTGTCGAATGGAGGATGTTCACCCTAAAATGATACACCCTTACATGGACGCACGCACGCACGCACGCATGCACGCATGCACACACGCGCGCACGCACACACACACACCACACACACACACACACACACAGAGAGAGAGAGAGAGAGAGAGCATGGGATGGTCGGAGTCACGAAATGTGCCATTTATAATATTAACAAATAGAACAGGAAGTGGCATCCATAGGCGAGATATTCCAAACGTGACCATTTACGTATATGTCAAGGACGTTTCAATACACGCCCGAATATTGTCTTGTATGGCATATCTGATTATAATATCAATCGTCTTCAGCGAATTACGAATAATGCAGCGTGCATAGTGATAAATATCCGAAAATATGATCATATCACCCCAATTCTTTAAAAACTACATTGACTGTCTGTTAGACAGCGAATCCATTTCAAGAATGTATGAGAAACTTATAGATCTATCAATGATTTGGCACTAGAATACCTGTGTGAACTGGTGTCGATATATATATATATATATATATATATATATATATATATGTGTGTGTGTGTGTGTGTGTGTGTGTGTGTGTGTGTTTGTGTGTGTGTGTGTGTTTGTGTGTGTGTGTCAGAAAACGATCCAAACGATTTCTGCACTTAATGTTGGTGAGTGCGGAAAGTGCGACAAGGGAAAACAAATGGAAATCAAATGAAGGTAATAATAAGTAAGGCATCAGTGCTAAAATGCTAATAAATTGATAAAAGGATTCAGGGATGGACAAACGAGTGAAATATAACACTTTGTTCCATCTTAGCAACTACACAACTAAATATGAGAGAGAGAGAGAGAGAGAGAGAGAGAGAGAGAGAGAGAGAAGAAAGATTATCCATGGGAAACTCTTTTACATTAAATCCGCTCTCCTTTTACAAAGTTGGAATAAAACCTATATTCGTAAGGTGAACCGACGCGATAGATAATGAGAGAATTTATACGACAAATTAAAATGCATCGTTCATCTTTTATTTTATCTCTGTAAGATATTAATGTTGTAATCAGATATGTCATATAACAGGGAGTTACAATAGTCTATACGAGATGTAACAAAGGCATGGACTACAGTTACAAGTGATTTCTGTGTCAAGAATGCTTTTAAACAGTGGATGTTCTAGATTTTTTACTGACCAATTAGGGGTAATCGAAGATGCACCCATCTGGAATGCTGGTGTTTTTAGGGATTTAACACAATGTGGTGATGCTATATATATATATATATATATATATATATATATATATATATATATATATATTCATTATTTAATCTTAGAATATTTTGAGTCATCCATTTCTGAATATCAGCAATACAATGTTCTAAATTCTTCAAGGAAGAAGATAAATTTAACTCATTGTGAGGACCCAGAGATATATAGAGCTGCGTGTCATCAGCATACAAGTGATATTTAATTCCATATCGCTGCCCAGTGATCCCAAGAGGACGGGTATACATTGTGAAAACCAGAGGACCAAGAACTGAACCCTGTCGTACACCAGATAACAATGATTTATACATCAGGTAATATGAACAGACATTCTCTGGGAGCGTTTTTTAAGATAGGATCGAAACCATTCAAATACTTTACCTCATTTCTGTGACCAGTTTTATAGGCAGACTGTAGTATTTCATTAAGTTTATTATTGACTAAATAATTGTTTAGATGGAAAGTAACTGCACTTTCTATGACTTTAAATAAAAATGTAACATTTGAAACAGGTTTCAGAGATAATGATGTATTAACTATATTTGTAATTGGGCTTATCAGAACATCCAGACAATCTTTCACAAGCCATGTAGACAAAGGGTCTACTGCACAGAAAGCATTAGATGACCTTTTCAGCAACTGTCTGATATCGGTCTCTGTAAAATGCTCAAATGTATCCATCATGGATATGCAGGACTCTTCTACCAATAGCTTACCCTGTGATAAGGTGGTGGAACATTTTGAGAGAAGTAGTTATTAATGTAATGACCCCATCTTTATTTGAGTTGATAATAGTTTGAAGTACAGTTTGACTTTTATGTAATACTTTATACATAAAACGGAAACTTTGGTTTCCCCTTTGGATACTTTGATCTTTTTACTATAATATTCAGATTTAGCAGAGGCAAGGGTATTTTTAACTAGCATTTTACTGATCTTGAACATTTCATAATGAACAGACAAACTGGTCCTGATCCACAGCGGGTCACAGTACCTTCTGTGTCTTTTTACAACTTGTATGTTCTTATTGTACCACGGAAGCATTGGTATTCTTGGCATTTCCTTTGTCCTTAAAGATGCATGCTCATCTACAATGTCTCTCGATGTACTATCGTAGAGATCCATCAGATGATCCACATCATTCGGTTGATCCAATACCAGAGAAGAGACCCACAGATCAGCCAGAAAAGTCTCCTTGTCGTCAATTGACTTACATTTCCTGTATTCAATAACATTAGCACATTCAACTGACATCAGAGAGTCACAATCTACGTCAACTGACATCAGAGAGTCACAATCTACGTCAACTGACATCAGAGAGTAACAATCTACGTCAACTGACATCAGAGAGTCACAATCTACGTCAACTGACATCAGAGAGTCACAATCTACGTCAACTGACATCAGAGAGTCACAATCTACGTCAACTGACATCAGAGAGTCACAATCTACGTCAACTGACATCAGAGAGTCCTGTACAATACATTACGTCAACTGACATCAGAGAGTCACAATCTACGTCAACTGACATCAGAGAGTCACAATCTACGTCAACTGACATCAGAGAGTCACAATCTACGTCAACTGACATCAGAGAGTCACAATCTACGTCAACTGACATCAGAGAGTCACAATCTACGTCAACTGACATCATAGAGTCACAATCTACGTCAACTGACATCAGAGAGTCACAATCTACGTCAACTGACATCATAGAGTCACAATCTACGTCAACTGACATCAGAGAGTCACAATCTACGTCAACTGACATCAGAGAGTCACAATCTACGTCAACTGACATCAAAGAGTCGCAATCTACGTCAACTGATATCAGAGAGTCACAATCTACGTCAACTGACATCAGAGAGTCACAATCTACGTCAACTGACATCAGAGAGTCACAATCTACGTCAACTGACATAAGAGAGTCACAATCTACGTCAACTGACATAATAGAGTCACAATCTACGTCAACTGACATCAGAGAGTCAAAAGAACGATGCTGAAAGTTATCATAAATATATGGAGTAAAATATTTCTGAGAGTGGCCTGTCATTTATCCTCATAAACTGACATCTCCACAGATATGTGCTGTGGGGGGGGGGGGTATATTCCGGATTTGGTAATAGCGGAATAATATATTCTGGATCAGGGTTCAACAAAAATTGGATTTTCAAATAGGTTAATGAGTAATTGAACTGAGTTGGCTGATTAGTGTGTTGTATATGGATCACATCACTACTGGTGTTGAAAATAAATATCACTTTGAGAGACATAACAGAGTGTTTGAAGATATAGAAAGTTATCGGAGACTGCCTGCTGTCAAAGTGATCCAGATATCTATCCCCGGAAGTTTAGGCAGAATAAGGAATCAGGTCTTATGCCAGTGGACCCCTCCCCCTGATAGTTTCGATTTGAAAACACACTTCATAAGATTGTCCCTAATTATACAGATGCGTGTGTCAAGGTGAGGATTTTATTGACTCTAAAAGTGACAATTAAATCACGGTAGTGTCTATACGCTGTATAAGATCGAGAAGGATGAACAACTTGTCATTAATCCGTTAGTGTAGATCTGAACAGCTCGAAGTACGAAGTTTCGAATTTATTTATCTAGGTATGATTTAAAAGCTCCTGAAGAAAAACACAAAATTCCATATTTTGGAGTTAGAAAGCAACAGTTTATTATATTAATGGTTGTCTGGAAGATGGGATCATTCGTCATAAATTAATAATGGATTTAATATTGAAGAATAAAAATAAACTTGATAAAGTATATAAATATATACTTATTTATTCTTTATTTAACATTTTCATAACATATCAAAACTACTCTACTTAACTATATATTATTTAGATGAGTAATTGGACTTGTATTGGGGATTACTGAAAGAACTTGTAC
This sequence comes from Paralvinella palmiformis, assembly GCA_025642065.1. Lineage (NCBI taxonomy): Eukaryota > Metazoa > Annelida > Polychaeta > Terebellida > Alvinellidae > Paralvinella > Paralvinella palmiformis. The sequence goes on from JAODUP010000060.1 coordinate 1,025,416, forward strand.
TTGTGCATCATCCGTGTAGTTCATCCATTCCTGATATATATATATATATATATATATATATATACTTCCCCTCATGAGGACGCCTCCGTGGTCTAGCGGTAGCGTGTTGGACCACAGATCACTACCACCCGTGTTCGAATCTCGGGGTTGGGATATCTGAAGGTTGTTCCGTCTTTGACTTCGCCTCATTACCTTTGGAGGCCGCTCAACCCACTTAGCCTACCTTGTGCACAAAAGTGGCCGTAAAACATCAAACATCATCATCTTCCCCTCATGACTATCCTATGCGAGTGAGTGATTTCCACGAGTGTTGTTCACAGCTATCCAACACAAACTTAGACGTCTAATGTCACCAAACAATAATATGGCAAGAGTATTTGTAAACTATTGATAAAGTAAATAAATGATACTCACTTGGCCTGTAGTTTATGCCAAGCGAGTATAAAGGTGTGTGTGTGAGTATGTGTGTCTGTGTGTGTGTGTATGAACTTTCTCTATCAATTGAACAAAAACAGTATAATAATAACACTTTAGACTGGCCCTCCCATCAGGATTGTTATGTATTAAACGGTCACTATGGTGATTTAAATGTTATTGTTTAATAGCCACCTTCATGCACATAGTAGTCTAAAAGAGACGAACGATAATCAGACGTAATCAGGCGAAGTGCAATATGAAACACCCTTCAGACGTAGCAGGGCCTGGATTTGAACCCAAGAGTGACAGGTTAGACCATAGTATATAATAAAGTTTTATATATATGCAGGTGGTTTCACACAAACAAACACATACACACATATGCACACACGTACGCACACACGCATACACACACATATGCGTGTATGTGTGCGTTTGCGCGTATGATATATATATATATATATATATATATATATATATATATGTACGCATATGTGCCTGTGTGTGGGTGTGCGTATGCGTGTATTTGTATAAGACCATCTGCATACATACACCACCTTCCAATCAAGTATCTCGGCTATTTGCAACAACAACAACGACATCAGTCAAAAAAGGGATCTCGCCGAATGTCGTCACCATGACATCCGGCACGTGACTACTCACTGACGTCACCATCACCGTCTCCACAGACCAGACATACCCTAACCTTCCCTATTCTATTCCGACATCTCGAGGAAATGTTCAATTTCACCCCTCTGACCTTCATTCGACCTTGGCCCAGGACGTCTGGAAGCCGACTCCAGGGTTACTGATATTTGACGACAGACAGCCCATTTAAAGATGAGAGATTGATTGAGTGTTAAGTGGCTGTCTTCACGACGGAGAGATAACAGATGGCTACACCCCTCCTCTCTCTCTCTCTCTCCCTCCTCCCCCCTCTGCCTCTCTCCTTTTTACCACCCCCTTCTCTCTCTTAATAACTCAATTTCTGTTTTGGGACATCCACATAGAAATAGGCTGTGACAGAGCCAGTTAAATTGGTCCAAAGCCTATGGGTGTTTCTTCTTTTGTGTTTTCTCTCTCAGTGTTTCCACATTCTACTGTACCGTGTTTCCATGATTTCCTATCCTACCCTTCCAGGTTCAGTTCCGCCAGTACCGGGCTGTTGTTGTCCTTCAATGCCCTCATTCTGGATGTACTAAGCCATTGTTCGGTCTTTTATTGTCTTATCATTGTCTGATAGCTGGCTCATATCTCATTATTCATATTACTCTCTCTTTACATCATCTGTTGAAGATGTTCCTATTTTTGGCCTCTTTACTGTAGGTATTATCTCCTCTATATCTGTAGATGTATTTCTTTGTTACACCCCATATTCTTCTCTGTACTATATATATATATATATATATATATATATATATATATATATATATATATATATATATATATAAAATTTACAGCAGTCATCGTAAAGCCTCTTCCCCGACTCTTCAAGTATGTAAGTACGTCAAAAGTTTAAAATTAAAAACTGGGTCTGAACCAAGAACCTTCTAGTTTCATGGTATTAATGCTACCACTGAGCCACTAATATCCTCTGTCCTCGGCATCCTTTTTCATTGTCTCCTATTTGAAGATGGCATCTTCCGAGGGATCAGGCTTTAAGGATTGGCTAATTGTACTGTAATACGAGGTAACAAACACTACATGACCTTTTGTTCCGATGTGTCGTTGAATCGTACTTCCTCCCCAACTCACTCACTCACTCACTCACTCACTCACTCACTCACTCACTCACTCACTCACTCACTCACTCACTCACTCACTCACTCACTCACTCACTCACTCACTCACTCACTCACTCACTCACTCACTCACTCACTCACCCACCCACTCACTCACTCACTCACTCACTCACTCACTCACTCACTCACTCACAGTTTACGCCATCTGGTGTAAGACTAATAAGAGAATTAGTCAAAATCAAGGAAGGACTAAATAAGAAAGCTGTATGTGGATGTTTAGATATGTTGATGCTCTGTGCCTGTTGCCTCTTACTATGTACCCTAAACACACACACACACACACACACTCACACACGCACACACTAGAACGTGATGCAAAACAGGAGAAAAGGTTTGTAAGACACGAAGCTTGTAATTGTCACGTTTAGAAAGCTTTTTGTTAGATTAAGTCTAACTTCTTCTTTAGAAAGATCAGAGCCAAAGAAGACGCCATCGGTAATGAAGACGTTTATTATTTATTTTATTTATTATCTGATCTGCATTTTACACGAAGGTGTAGTCATTAAGAACCATCAAATGACTACAAATAATATAGATTAGATTTAAAAACAAGCAAAAGTTGAGCTCACATAATACGTCTTTTATCTGATAAAAATCAGGCATTGCGCGGATATTATCTCCAAATTTAGCATTTGTTAATTGGTTAATTATGTTGATTTTCTAATGTTAATTATCGGGTAAAACATGTAAATCCAAGACATGAATATTGACTACTAATTCTTTATTACTAGAATAATATTTGCTTTATTCCGTAACACATTCCCCTCAAATTATTACCGATTAAGAGTAAATGGTACATCCTTCAAATTAGTGTCTGAAACAGGAAGCTTTAATACCCCAGTAATAACCCGCCGAGCGGAATAGATAGCATTAGGGAAAACACGGTGTATAGATTTATATAGATCTGAACGTTATTATAACGAGTCTGTACTGTAATAATTAATATCTAGGCAAGCGCAATAAGTAGTCGTCCGGGATTCGTTATTAGTTATTATAACGGGACTTTACTGTAATCAGACGATTGGTCACTGAGTGCCTATTGAGTACGAGCAGCCATTCTCTCCTCATGATAAATCCGTTACGTAATTAACCATAGCCATTGTAATGAGGTTGTCATAAAGTGAAAATTGAATTGATATAAAAAGGCACATCTGCATGCGCATGCGCATTCAAGTAGGCCGCCCATAATAAATTTTTTGTTATTCGTCAGTTATATTTGCCTCGTGACTGGTTGATTATGGTAGACAGGTAGACATATTTTGGATAACGTCTTTATATATTATTGATAATGATGATTTTGATAATAATGATTTCTGAGAATGATAAATAGTGACACAATCAAGGATGATATCGAGAATAATATGCAAATAAGATCAGTTTCATATCTAGTAATAACAATGCTTTACTACAATAAGAGATTATTACTGGCTACACAAGGATGCTGCTGCTGATGATGATGGTGATGATGATGATGATAAGAAAATAATGCTGCTGCTGTTGCAATTGATGGTGATGATGATAATTATAATACTAATACAATTATACTACTACTACTACTACTAATAATAATAATAACACACACACACGCACACACACACAAGCACAGCGTAAACGTTTATTTTTGCCATTACGTGCTCGATCTGGAGTTTTCGACAGTTGGTTCATAACAGCTGGTCCAGATATTGCCATATTATATTTCTTCTCCGTCATTCCGGATGTTTATTCTCGATTCTGGGCAGTGAGGGTCACTCAGCATACTGTATGAGAGAACTGTACGTCAACAGAATAGCTACCGTGCTATGTTGTGTTTTGCACAGAATTGAACAAAAATCGCTATCTTTACCCCATAAGAGTAATTTCTATTACCTTCATTAATTTAATTTTGAGGTGAGTAGGCTAGGTCTGATGTATCGGTAGAGAAAATATGAGGGCGAACATATACAGCTCTCCCCCCGCCCGTACGATCCCGGCTATCTATTGTGACTACGTTGATTAGATTCGATACCGAGATGACACTTAATATAACATCATTAGAAGCTACCAGTCTACCTGTCAAAAAGGTGTAATTAAATCTCTGACTGATGTCGGCAGTAAAACGCCGCGGATTTAAAAAAAGAGGAAATAAATATGTTTGGTCTTAAATACATCGAACATCCGGAGTAACTAACGATATACTTCCCTTCCATCTCCGTCTTCTTGCCTATTTCTAGTAAAATGTTATAGTTCTGGGAGAACTATTTACCATCGGAAACGGACAATTGGCCTGACGGCATTGTGCCTCTTCGTTGGGGCCGAAATGGTAAGGGAGGGGGGAGGGGGATGAGCGGAGGAAAAGAAACAAACTAGGACAAAACAGCGAACAGTGGACAAAATGTCCCCCCAATATAGCCGACTGGCAATCGCGTCGGCATTGTTCGCTTACCGGAACAAAGACGCAAACGTACTTATTGCGCCACATCCAAAGCCCCCGATCAAGCTGGTGAACGAGTCTAGTCTGGAACAGTTTGTCTTTGTGACGGAATGGTCTAGCTTATGGCTGAGCTAGGCGTTCTCGTATATGTTAGTTGCGAATGGTTTTGTTGGTGGATGGGGGTGGCTGTACAGACAAGGCACTGTCTAGTCGGATGGACGTGGGTGTAAAAGTTTAGATGCAGATTGTCAGCGCGATGTATGATAATCGAGTTCGGTGTTTCAGGTTGGAACTAACAGTTTTATTCCAGACTATTGTCGGATGACCAACGGGGTGATTGGGTGGCACAAACTTGATAGAACGACCCTGACACAGTAAGTATTCATTGCCATTGGTACTTAGGTTTGGCGACTTAAACTGGGAACACATCATTGACCAGCTGGGAAGTTGTGGATAGAAATAATAAGCTTAAGATGCCATAGTTCATCTTGGTATTGGTGAGTGATGCCAATGAATGTCACATGGAAGATTGTATCTGGATGAATATCCAGCTGGTGTAATGAGCTCGTAGATATGCCAAAGGTTAAGCTGGATGGCAGTCGGTATAGGCGTACAAAGAGTGTAATGTATCCGGCTGGCCGCCAGTTAGTCTGTATATTGAGTTGGAATCCATCTGACAGCTGTAATGACCTGTACTTTGGTGGCAGTTCGTGTACGATATCTGAGTCAAACTGGGCGTTGTTGTATAATATTAGAATCCAGCTGGTTTCTATTGCATAATATCCGTGTCCAGCTGGTTGGGCTTATACCAAACCGGATACAGCTGTTTGTGTATTGTATAATATGAGAGTCCAGCTGGTTGATATCATACGATGTCACGTTCCAGTTGGCTTGTGTCGTACAATATCAAAATCCAGCAAGGTTGCTATTGTATAATGTCACAGTAGAGTTGGTTGCTATTGTATAATATCATAGTACAGTCGGTTGCTATTGCAAATCAGGATTCAACTGACTATCTTCAGATGCTGTCTATGTTAATCACCATATGATTGTGATGCTTTGTGTATCATCATAACAAAAAGACAATACGCATCACCAGACATCACCAAAAATCACCAGACATCACCAGACATAACAAGACAAACTCAGGCATCAGTAACAGTCATAGGCTCAAACTAATCATCACCATTCATCACTAATCAAAACTAGTCATCACAAGACGTCATCTGATTAACAAATAATAATTGCTAGACGTCGTCAACTATCAGCATATTATCAGACCTCAATAAATATCATCATGCATCGCTAAACATCACCAGACAAAGTCAACCATCACTAAACATCACCAGATAAAGCCAACCATCACTAAACATCACCAGAGATCACGATATAAAAACAAAACATAGCTAAATATCACCAGACATCACCAAACATCATCAACCGCCAACATACGAGCACGAGATGACGAGTTTATTTGATAACAAGAGAGCTTTGTTCTCGTAGAGAGTGTCATAAACGGAGACCTTGAAGGACGGTTGTCATGTCGTAGGGGGCGTCCAAATGTCTGGATTTTCATACAAGGATACGGCCGAAATCCGGACAATATGGAACCTGTTTTCCTAAACGTGGTGTCTCAGCCGTAGAGTGGAGAAATAAAAACATCATGCCATGGGTTCGAAACTCTCGCCGCCGCATGAAACTTTCATGTGTCTGGTGACGTCATCCGCTTCCAAGCGATACTAGTGTTGGGGTTGAGTCGTTAGGAGATTGCAGAATGTCATGAAAAATGTCATGGAATTACCATATGACAAAATGTCTTAGATCATCTAAGTAATGAATTGAAGTTGATGATGATGATGATGACGATGATGATGATGATGATGGTGTTCGTGATGCTGCTGTTGATAATAATAATTTAAAAAAATATGTAATTTTTATTATTATCTTATAAGTGATATTGACATTTTAATAATTAGTTTTCCGATCCTTTGCAGGTAAATTAATATATTATAAACGATAACTGGGCGAGTAAAGAGATAATTAATAATAAAAAAAAAAGATTTATGATTAAACAGGCTCATTAAAGACAAAACTGAAAATAGATGGCGACTCAAAAACAAAATACCTCTCACTGTATAATGTATAACACAATATCACAAAAAACCTTATCGTGAAAGGTTTTGTTCGTTTTCTAAAGTGAAATATGATTTGTCCTTAAAATAAATTTGATATTATTATTTAAGTATTGTACGATCTGGACATTTAGATTTTCGCCCGAAACCAACATTGACATGCATTCTAAGCTTATATAAATAACATACCTATACATTAATTAAGTAATAATATGTAGATTTTTATTACTGTCAGTCTTAATTACCAAGAAAAATGGCACAATGTGATTACATAACGTAATTTAGATGCGCGCGCACTTGGGCGTTTGGGAGTGGTGGTGGTGGGTGGGAGTGGGTGTGTTAACCGAATTCGCCAATGCTAATCAGTTTTAAAGCATAAGTACAACGTATCAAGTGTTCTCTGTGTATTTAGTACAGGACAGGGTATTCTCTAAGGAGAACATTACTAGACGAGAGTTGAGCTTCGTTAAGCCATCAGCACAGAAGTCTGACAACAAAGAAGGAAATATTTAATCCTTCACTACTTCAGCAGCTTAGAAAACCGATGTAACAACACACACACACACACACACACACACACACACACACACACACACACACAGACGGTTGGGGTGGGGGCAGTGCCGCTCTGGACAAACAAGTGGAAACACTCGCCAGACTAAACGCATTACTGAAAAGATGCGGTAAAGCAAATAACTCCTCAAGTCTGGCCTCGCTAGAGGCTCACTACTCGAGGGCCACGAAATGGACGTTTAAGCACTTTATCCCGAAAGAGTCACACCGCGCCGCGGGTGCCGTTCGGGATACACGTTCGGGATACGTGTCGCGTCGATGCCGACGGTATACTTAAATACTCCGGATCTCCATCATGTGGGTGTCTGTCTGCAGGTCGCTGAAAAACACGTGCTGTTGATTACCCGTAAGTGGAAAGTGCTTGTGAATCACGCTAACGAGAATCGCGGTCCCTGATTGGTCGACATCATAATGGCGGATCGATGTCTTCCGGTCTCTGTATCTTCCATATGACAGACTGATTTGTATATGCACCAGGCGTTATTTATGGGTATGCATTTCGGTGGGTGAGTTAATGAGGAAGTGAGTAATTGAGTGTGTCACTGAGTTAGCGTATGAGTGAATCGGTGCCGCGTCTGGCCTGGGGATTGGATTCTACTGGGATACATGGCCGACGGACTACTCCAGAGAGAAATGACCTGATCCGTACAGAATTTTTTTTTATTGGATGAAATACCCGGCAGAGACAGACGACTCTGGAATTCGACCCGACAACCAAGATGGCCGCGGCGCAATGCACAACCAACTGAGCTTAGGAGATGCTGGGGAATAAATGACTGAAAAATCCATTGTGCAATTGTGTTTTGAGGATGGTGGATGGAAGTTATAATTACTTCGTCACCATTCTCGTCGAGGGATGTCAGTCTGATGGATCCTCGCAACTGATCCGTAAGAAATCCCTCATGGATATTGGTTATCGCCGTGATATCTGACGACGACCGGATGGGTGGTGGGTGGATGGTTTTCTGAGTTTTGGCATCTCACAATGAGGGGAGAGATGGTTAATTGTTGAATTATGAATCGGCACGACAGAGTGAAGCTCAGATTATGGTGCAATGAAAATATTTGGCACCCGCGCACGCAAATGCGCACGTGTACAGGCGAATGCAACAATGCACATACGTGCCAAGAACCGTTGAAACTCGTAAATGCATATAAATAAATATGCGTGATCTACATTTGTTTACACAATCTTTCATCCCGCTCACACAGACATAATCACACAAAAAACTAATGACATTATGCATGCATGGGTACACACGGTAAACGCATACACACACACACACACATATGCACGCACGCGTTCACGCACTTGCACCTCCTCACTCACGCGGTCACCACAGAAGAATGCTCAAAGCATTTCCCAGGCCATTCCCAAATTTCCATTAATTATTAAACGCGGGCATATTAGGCGATAATCGGAGATAAACCATTGAAGCCCATTAATGGCCAGTTACCATTAGACCCATTGACTGATCACCAGAGTACAGGCTGTTCAACAATACTAGTTCTCCGTAATGAGTGATTACATTAAATGTCGACAAACGTGAGTCATTAGCCATAATGGCTCGCTCTCTAACAACTGAGAAACAGACGGTCGTACAGACGGACACACACACACACACACACACACACACACACACACACACACACACACACACACACACACACACACACACACACACACACACACACACACACACACAGAGAGAGAGAGAGAGAGAGAGAGGGAGAGAGAGAGGACCCTAGCTGAGTAGCCAGTAGAACAAATGACACAGAAACAGGACAAGAAGCAACCACGAACTAAATAATTATAACAGAAGCCGGACACCATTCAGATTTGTTTAGATGACAATTTTCGTCGAAACAATTACAGTTAAGCTCAGTTAATCCGCTCTTTGTTCAACCGTTAGTTCGCTAAGCTCATTGGTTCAACCGTTAGTTCGCCAATCTCGACTCGGCTTTATCTGACGGATTAGCCATTAACGTCGTCTAGAATTGACAAATTTAGCTGTCAAATTTATTTCTATTACGCAAAATGTTCGAGCTAAGAATAGCTCAGACTTCATTCGTCCGATGTTTAAGCGGATATATTCATACTTTTGAACTTGATCCAATTATATGCATATCTGGGTTAACATTTTATTCACTCAGAATTTATTGTATCACATTTATCCTACCTGGCCCACTTCGTCAAATGCAATTCCTTGACTATTAGCGAAACTATGACTGTGGATTTTAACATTAAACCCATCAAAGATGGCCGATTAAGTAAAGAGAAGTGGACTATTTATTTGGTGGATGACAAAATGGACAATAACTCACGGCGGGCGTAAGGATTTGTTAAGGTTGGCTTCCCAACAGAGACAAATATTAATCTTATGACGAGTTCCGACGAAGAAGCCTCCGATGTGAGTTCGTAAACATCTCGAATCGTCCCTTTCCAACCCGTCCTCCTCCGATTTTAATCTATTGAGTCTAGTAAGAGATAAAACTGGCCAAAAACATCATCATCAAAATTATCTTGTAGTTTACACTAAACTCGTCGACGATAATTTGCTTATCGAGCAATCAGTGCTGTCATTCCGGACGCTAACGTAGTTGCCATTCTTCCTGCCGACCATATGACCAGTATTTGCTATTTCCGGTAAACCGATGGCGGCTCCTCGTGATTTAAATCACCCGATTATCGTTCATCTTCGGTTATATATTTTCTCGGAAGCTGTCGCAACCGGAAATTGTTGTAATGATATACTTCTGCCGGTTTAAACAGTTTCTTATATATATATATATATATATATATATATATATATGTGTGTGTGTGTATGTGTGTGCGCCTATGTGCATGAGTATGTGTGATTTTAGAAATGTGGAGATAATTGCGCGATCTAGCGACAAAACTCTGACGTAATTCTAACCATAAAGAGTAAAAAGAATGAAGAATGATTAAGCTGAATGAGAAATCTTCTCAATTTTCTGACCCGTTCATGGACTTAAGACATCAGATCTGAAGGAGGTGGTGTCAGTGAAACGATTGACACAGGAATCAGAAAATTTCGTATACTTCAGGGGACGTTGGGTCAGTGCAGGAATGACGTTCTCATCCATGCTTAAAGCTCAATGCCACCCTGGATATCTCCCGGTGACAAGTGGCGCCATCTACATGTCTGACAATGCCCACCGACCGGATTCTGGACACTGTTAGCCCGTGATTAGAGAGAATCTCTCCTCGCCGGACCGCCTCTGGATTTCATCCAATATCGCTCGGGAACCTAGATCCAGGAAACATCTCCGGAGACCGCTCCGGAATTCTAATGAACGCCACACTTTTCCGCGGCAGCCGATTTCCAGCCTCTTGATTGGCCAATAATATGGTTGTTGTTGAAATGGTGCAGTGCATGTCCGTGGCCTTTAACGATAACAAAAATAATCAGATTCCAGTTTTTAGCCGATACCAGCGCATAATGAGGCACGAAATAATTAGCATTAATTACATCGTATCGCCATTTTTATTTCCAGTACACATTTCCCCCCTGATTGGATTTGGTTCTCGCCGAAGCTTTCCGACGTTTATTTATTTTATTTTTTTCGCTGAACGGAAGCTCGTTGTGGTCACGCTACATACCGGTTATAGCAGTCCGGGGCCTGGTTTTCACATAGTCTGAACGCCATATTTCGCAGTCGGATGTTAATGAAAAGCGACGAACATCCCGCTTACTGTCAAAGTTGGTCTTCAGGCCGTTAAATAGAGACCGTGTGTGAAGGATCGGACTGGATGTGTACACACATCCGAACAGATGTCTAACTGTAAGCGATGGAAGGCGTTGGAGGTGAATGTGGCTTCCGATGAACATCAGTGGGTGTTATTTGGTTTTACAGATGGCAGTACACCCCCCTCACCATAATTATGGTTATTATATTATAGATAATTTAATGTTTTGGTCACATTTATTACACAAACTACAAATAAGATTTTTTAGCTTTATTTTTTTTTGTTTGCTCTGATAACTGTAATCCTTTAATAGTTTGATAAAGACTTTAGATAATTATATCATCTCTCTCTCTCACACGCTCTACTCTCCCTCCCCCTCTCTCTCTATATATAAACCATATACACACATATATACATGTTTGTGTATGTGTTTGTAGATGTGTATATGTGTATTCGTGTGTGTGTGCGTGCATGTGTGTGTGTGTGTGTGTGTACGTGTGCGTGTGTGACATCTTGGCTGGTTCTGGCTGTAAATTTCCGGTTTGCTGATGGGAACATTGCTGATGTCATAAATCTTGTCGTGAAGATGAATCGTTTACCTTTTGTTTGTCGATCGTTTCGAATCGAATATGCTCTGATAATGTGTCACGTGACGCGTGCCATAACCGGAACTGGTAAGAGAGACGTGCCACGTTTCAGTGATGAGCCGATACGGGGTTTAGGGTGGTGGTGGGAGGGTCAGAAGAGTCATTGTGCGTGAGTAAGGCACTACTGGAGTCGGCGTGAGAGGCACTTTATGAATCAGAGTCAGAGTCAGTGTCTGAGTCACCGTGACAGTTTGTATTATATGGAATATATAACGACTATGGTCGAGTCACTTGTGTTATGAGTTATAATGAGCAACAGCACGTCATCATTATCATCTTGAGAGTCAGTGTGAGAATCGTTATGAAAGTAAGTGTGAGAGTCAGTATGAGAGTCAGTGTGAGTTTTATATAAATCTCATTCTATCAATCAACTTATGTAGAGTAAATATTGTGCCATGAAAGATAAACTTTGAATCAGATTTTAACCTAAAATTCAGTAAGCACTGAGTCATCGCAAGGGTCGTCATGAGTTACTGCGAGAATGCGAGTCTTTATTTGAGTCACAATGAGTCAGCCTGATACTCAGTGCGAAGATGAATATGAGCCAGTATAAATCGGAGCCGCATTATTATCCTGTTAGGTGGCAGCATGAGAATCAACTTGAGAGTCAGAATGTGAGTCAGTATGAAAGCCAGTCACGGATAAGACATGAGAACAACGCTCACGGCAGTGTCTGGTCGCAAAGTGAGCTGTTTAGTGAGCGATAAAGGGCGGAAAACATTCCAGGTTACATCGTAACTACATTCAGTTATGTCGTCATAGGTCACGTGGGAACGGAACAGATGACGTCAACGCTGCCATATTGTTTTTCGGTATGGCCAACGCATTGACGGATAGTAGCCGCGAATAATAACAGAAACCTTGATCACATTATCGGCAATTTGTGAGCAGAAACGGTCATGGAACATAATGTGATTGGCGAATGGATCACGACCCCTCCGCCCCCTCTTAGCAGCTATCAGAGTGTGTCTGTCTGTCTATCAGTTTATACAGCTCCGTCCATATCTCCCCCAAATCCATTAGAATAATCATTTTAATGAGTAACATTCATTTCTATTTTCATTTTAAACAATATTTTTGAGATCAACATTTAATAATGAGATCCAGTAGACGTCCAAGTCACCCAAATTAATTATAAGTCGTATATGAAATTTCGGATCATAAAAATTGCATCTTATTCCGCCAAAAACTACAATAATCCCAAAAACAAATAATATTGATGGCTTGAAGTTGTTATTGAGTTTTACAAATATATCATTGAGGCATCACCATATTGAACGGCACGTGCTAATATTGGCGCGTTATATAATGTACAATATTACTACTACTACTACTACTACTACTACTACTGGCTCCTCCGTGTCTAACGGTAGCTTGTTGGACCACAGCTCGAAACTCGGCATTGGCATATCCGAAGGGTGTTTCATCTTTGATTTCACTTCGTCGTTACCTTTGCGGGTCACTCGGCCCATTTAGCTTACCATGTGCACAAAAGTGGCAGTAAAACATCAATCATCACTACTACTACTACTACTACTACTACTACTATTATAAATGAGATACTGCCATTTTCTACATCATATATTCTAAACAGAGAAGCTAGAATTGCCGGAAATGCCTTAAGCTGATCTTACTTACTTTTTACGACTCTTAAAGAACTTCTGGATGAAAACGTCTCTCTTCCTAGAAACTCACATCTTAGACGTTCAGTTTGGTACTTTTTTATTTTCTATGAACATTTCACGATTTCTTACCAAAAGTTTTACAGCCGCTCGTTGAGGAATACACGACAACGGCAGATGACATCCGTGGAACGATGAATATCTTTAGGAGTTTGGAGAGAGAATGCCCCCCTCCCCTCCCCCACGGAACTTAGCAACAACAACCACTTCATCAATTTCTTTCTGGCACAAATAATCGATTGAGTTGCGACTGGAATGGCATCCACAGCTGATAAAGGAACGTTGAATTAGATAGATTTTCTCTGGAGTCTGTTTATTGGAGGTTGATAAATGGGTGGTTGTTGTCATGGCCATCATCGTCTTCGTCATTACCATGATGAGAACGATGATGCTGCTGCTGATGATGATCATTATCATCATCTGATCAGACAGTATAGATAGGAGACAGGTATATAAACAATTTGAGAGTTTGTTGTCAAAAATAATATACTACTCTCATCGTCATTAATACTTTAACGATAACTGGAACCTCTACTAGTACTACTGTTATTGTTGCAGCTTATATTACTATTATTATTATTATTATTATTACTATTATTATTACTACTAAAAATAATGTCACTTTTTATACTACTCTTACTACTACTACTACTACTAGCACTACTACTACTACTACTATTAGTACTACTACTAGTACTACTACTACTACTACTACTACTATTATTATTATTATTATTATTATTATTATTATTATTATTATTATTATTATTATTATTATTATTATTACTACTAAAAATATTATATTATTTTATATACTCTTACTACTACTACTACTACTACTACTACTACTATTATTAGTACTACTACTACTACTACCACTACTACTATATCATCATCATCATCAAGTACTACCACCACTAATACTACTACTATTACTTCTACTACTACAACTACTAACTCTACCACCACCGCCACTGTTGTTACTTTACTTCTACAATTAATACTACTGAAACTACTTCAGCTGCTAAAGTACTATTACTGTTACTACAAATACTACTGAAACTACTACTGCCAGCACTATTTCTACTTCTACTACTTTTAATACTACTATTACTACTTAATATTAATACATACTACTACTACTACTACTACTACTACTACTACTATTCTACTACTACTACTTACTACTATTACTACTACTACTACTACTACTACTACTACTACTACTACTACTACTACTACTATCACTACTACATGGACTCTACTACTACTGCTATTAACAATACTACTGGTAACACACTTACCTCTAATACTATTTACACTACTACCAAGTAGATGTACTTTATGGTCAACTTTGTCAAATGCTATAGACAGATCTAGAAGAACAAATAATACTGACTAACTTTGATGTTAATAATATAATTACATCATATTATAGTGGGTTAACAAGGACAACTTTGATGGACCTTGGGTAAACAGCCAAGGATACTACTACTACTACATCTACTACAACTACTAAAATAACAACAACAACAACAACAATACCTACTACTAATACTACTACCACTATTACTACTACTACTACTACTACTACTACTACTACTACTACTACTACTACTAGCACCATTACTACAACAACAATTACTACTGCTATTGCTACTACTACTACTAGTACAACTACTACTGCTACAACAACTACTACTACAACTACTGTTGCTGCTGCTACATTTGTATTATTACTACTGATACTATTATTGCTATTACTCAAACTACTACTGATACTACTACTGATACTACTAATGATACTACTACTGATACTAATACTAATACTGATACTACTAATAACATTACTCATGTCGAGTCGTGATGGTGTAGTTAGTTAGAGTGTAGAACTGATAACAGAAGTGTCACGGGTTCGAGACTCTAGAGCTGACAATGATGTCACGTGGCGACATAAATGAGAACCGGACGTGACGTGATGGTTGTGTGTCTGAGTAACGATTTGCACTTATAATGGCAGCATGCGTTGTATACTCCATTGGGAGTTGAGGTGTGGGCTGAATTGAAACATGTCTGTAAAGCGTCTTAGATAACTGGATAGGGCGCTATATAAATGTTACGGATTATTATTATTATTATTATTATTATTATTATTATTATTATTATTATTATTATTGTTATTATTATACTGCCATTACAAATACTACTACTATTGTTACTACTAGTACTACTATATCTATACTGTGTATCTTACTATTGGTGTTTACTTGATGTTGTATTAAGGCCCGGGAATGTTGTAATATGTGTACAGTGAGGCGGCCATAAGGTGAAATATATTAACACCCACTAGCTAGCTACCTGAGTATCTAGGTAACTGATTGATTGGCTGGCTGGCTGATTGGCTGGTAGCAGGACTAGCTGGCTTGCTATTTGACTGAGTTACCGAGTTGGTGGCTAACTGGTTGGCTGACTGACTGTATGATTGGCTAGATGACTGACTGACTGACAGACTAATTGACTGACTGAGTGTATGGCTGGCTAGATGACTCACGGACTGACTGACTAATTGACTGACTGACTATTTGGTTGGTTGGCTCATTGACTGGTTAGGAGACTAGCTGGGTGACTGGCTTGATGACTGATTGGCTGGCTATTTGGCTAACTGACTGACTGCCTGACTCACTGATTGACTAGCTGGATGGCTGACTGACTCACCGACTTACTGACTATCTGTGGTGTACTGAGCCATATTAAAGGGCCGGTGTTGGATTATAAACGGATCATTTATATGCGAACGATAACGGATAGGTCAAGGCCGTTCGCAATGCAGGACCAATGTTATGGTTGGCATTGAAAATAGAAGAATATTCAGGATATCGGGCGTCCATGGCAACACTCCGACAGCCGAATGTATCATTTGAATAACACAGCAGCACGACGTTCTAAGATGAGCCGGACATTTTTACACATTCGGAGCCCGGGACAATGATAGATAATCCTGAAGGATTCATTTCCGGTCCGTCCAAGGTCTCCGCAAGTTCATTCATCACTGGAACACCGCCACGCGCCACGGTACGAGAGTTGGGCGAAATTCTCCAATCGGTGCCAAGTCCGAACATCCGCTAGAGGCGCTGCAGTAGACCCGCTCGACCCGGTGATGGGATAAATCCATATCGCGGGAGCGGGAAGTGGTCCGAGATCTCGGCGTGATGTTGTTCCTTACGGTTCGCTGGTACGGTAAGGTTGGCCATTGATAGATTTGTTCAGAGTCCTGTCTCCATCCATCATACTGACACGATGGCTGTATGGGTACGATATGGAAGCGCAACTTGCTAGGTTAAAGGGATACGAGGCGTGTATCTATTGATACACACATATAAACATCCAGTTACGAAGGATAATCTAACACCTTTTCGTCAGAAATCTCGTGTTTATCTGTACGGTTGTCTCTCTCTCTCTCTCTCTCTCTCTCTCTCTCTCTCTCTCTCTCTCTCTCTCTCTCTATCTATCTATCTATCTATCTATTGTATATATATCTCTCCCTCCCTCCCTCCTCTCTCTCTCTCCCTCTCTCTCTCTCTCGGCTGAGTTAAGAAATCGTACTTCTAGAATACTCAAATTACATTTCACTTGTTGCCAATTTCATGCACGCACACACGCATGCACGCAAACAAACATACATACACATACACACACACACATACACACACACATACACACACACACAGTGGGTATATATACATCTCTATTTAACTGGACGTTTCAATAAACACCCGATGTACAGTAGCTAGCCATCTAGAGATATAAGAGAAGTGTACTCAATCAATGTCAACAATTCATTAGATATCGATCAGAGACCACAGAGATCAATACTGACAACAAAAAACGTTATAATTAAATTGTAAGGAAATATCTATACAAATCACGAGCTAGATAAAGATTAATCTATCTATCTATTTATCTATCTATCTATCTATCTATCTATCTATCTATCTATCTATCTATCTATCTATCTATCTATCTATCTATCTATCCATCCATCTATCTATCTTTCTATCCATCTGTGTGTTTTCTATCTATTCTCCTTATGTGTCAATCAATCAATCAATCAATCAATCAATCAATCAATCAATCAATCAATCAATCAATCAATCAATCAATCAATCAATCAATCAATCAATCAATCAATCAGCCTATGTCCCTATATATCTAAATAGAGAGAGAGAGAGACATGTAATCTATTTATACAAATATTTTCCTTTCTTTTACTCTCTCTCTATCTTTCTATCTGTCAGTTTATTTTATGGTCTTTCTATTTCTTCATGTTTTTATTTATATGTACAAGGATATCAGAAGATATGGGTAAGAGAGAGAGAGAGAGAGAGAGAAGAAGAGAAGAGAGAGAGAGAGATAGAGAGAGAGAGAGAGAGAGAAGAGAAGAGAGAGAGAGAAAGAGAAAACGTGATGTGTGTGTGTGTGTGTGTGTGCAGTTGATTAAAAGAAAATCTATTCATTTATGACCGTTTAATTAATTAAATATTCGGAGAAACAACTGACAATCAGAGTTAATTATAATTTTTAGTAGTGATTAGTATAGTATAAATATATGATAGTGACTATATATATAGAAATAAATATATATATAGAGAGAGAGAGATAGATATATATAGTATAATAGAAAGAGAGAAAGAATAGAGAGAGAGAGAGAGATGGATAGAAATAGAGAGAAAAGAGAATATACGTTATTGTTGAGTAGTGTGTGTGTGTGTTTCATTGATTAAAAGAAAATCTATTATTTATACCTTTAATTAATTAAATATTAGATATAACTATAACAGAAGAATGGTTATTCATAAATGGCAGTTTATTAATAATATATATATATATATATATAAAATATATATATATATATATATTCCACTACTATATTTAACTTTGCGATGCATAATTAAAAATATTATATTTCCTTTTTTTCTTTGTTGTAAATAACCTCAAGAATCATTATATTACATATAACTGATAACAGAAGCAATGGGGTCTTTCATGGCCGAAATGGCAGCGCTGTTGGCCACATATCCATAACACCTGGCTTCAATTCCCGACTGGGCTCTGTCAGAAGGGTGTTTCCTCTATCATTTCGCCTCATTGCGAAGCTGTTTGGTCCACAACAAAATAAAGACAGAATAAATACACCAATGACACCGGATTCACATTAATCGACCTACAAAACGTCGACCCATTAGTGAAGATCTAGTAGCACAATGGAGGTATATCTACCGAACAGCAAGGATCATTCTACCGATCCTCAAGACGAGTAATGTCAGTTCTAAATCGTTACGTTAACAGTGAAGCTTCTCATAAGAGGACATTTTCTAATTAAGGGTGAGGGACATCAGAGCTGGTTTTATATTGATTTTTGCTCATTGAATTAAAACCCGCTTTACGCACAAAACATCAATTACTATTTTCACTTCTTGATTTTGAGATCAGGCGGCGAGACTTCGGAGAAATCGAGTAATTCAGTTTTCGTTTCAAACTTCATTCGTAGTTGAATTGTGCCAATAATTATATCGATTGTGGAATAAATCATTATTAGCTGCAACCAGCTGATGGTCGATCGTTTTATAAGTTCCTCGTTTTACATTAAAACACACTAACTCTTATATTGATTTAGTTATATTTCGATAGAAAAGTGAGCGGAGGGATTTGATAGAACTGAAAATAATGAGTACCACTGAGAAATAGTCCGGTAGTTAAGCATAATTGACGGATATGGATCAAGAGCCATTTTCGGCGGTTCTGGATCAAAAAGCTCTCGCCAAGGAGGTGGTTTAGTAGTGATCACGTGATACATTTGGATAACTCGATATCGAGTTCAGGGAGTAATATTTCATATCGATGCGATAGAATACAGCCAGCTAGGGAGTAGGCTTCAAAACAATAGCTGGTAGCGTGGTAGGCCGTATCTTATTAGCGCATGGGCTCAAAACCTAGGCTGGGCTATGTCTGAATGATGTTTCATCTTTCACTCTACCTGCCGTCGAATGTCGAAGAAACAGTTCGATTAACTTTTACATCAACAGAAGGAGAACTCGTTTATTCAAAACGAAGAATTCATTAATAAAAATTTGTCAACAAATCTTATTTACGTACGATGATACATCTAATTACATTAAGATATGATTATCACGTGTTACTGACTTAAACCAATCAGAATAAAGTATACACCTATGTGTTAGCACATAGTCTAGCATCGCTAATAAGTACATATGCTCTCTCTCTCTATCTATCTCTCCCCCCTCTATCTTTCTCCCCCACCCCTCTCCCTCCTCTCTCCCTATATATATATATATATATATATATATATATATATATATATATATATATATAATCATCTATAGGCATGGATTTTTGGGGTTATAGTAGTTAGAGCACTGCGCTGCAAACCTCTAGACTGTCGGTTCGAATTGGCTTCATACCGGTGTTTGTGGCGTTTATTCAGTCAGCTCTGAGGAGAAATTAATCACGCACGCACACACACACTCGCACACACACGCGCGCGCGCACGCACACGCACACACACACACAAGAGAGAGAGAGAGAGAGAGAGAGAGAGAGAGAGAGAGAGAGAGAGAGAGTTATCCAGAACGTATGAGTCAGAATTTGATGAATGGCCAATATAATGTTTGTGTATTGTTTATGTAAATGTAAACACAATTAATCTGTGTAGATTTTCGGTTTTGTCACCGGATTATTAATAATCATATATTGTCTCATTTGACTGTCATCTTCATGAAAGCATTCAACAAGGATGTCCCTATGACCTCTACATTGTTATCAAGGACAAGCCGTCCACTAACGTCAGATATTTTCAATGGGTCTACCGATAGCCTTGTAGTTAGAATACTGCGATGCGAAGGTCTATTTTTGAGTTCGAATCCCAGCGACACCTGTGTTTGTGGGATGTTTTCATAGGGAATTGGCCAACCGCTAAACGTCCCAGTTCTAGGTACGATTAGCAGCAAGACTAAATGAAGAACTCACTCAATTAAGCTCCACCCTCCCCCCCCCATATTTGGGGTCATCAATTGTCACTCTACGTGTGTGTATATGTTTGTGTTTGTGGGCGTGTGTCTCACTCCTCCCCCCTCTCTCTGGAAAAATTTGACTTGCTCATAATGATTCCACAGTCCAATAAAAAGATTCACCATCGTATTATCATCCTGGGGTGATCTTTCCGTATCATCTTCGGTGTTCAATCTTGTCTAGATCCGAATAATGAAGAAAAAATGCCATCCTTTTTGTACACAGGAATGACTAAATGAATAGATCTCACTACCTGTGAGCTATTTGTCTTTAGTCAATGGAGAGATATTCCCTGCTATGACTTTAACGTTTGGCTTCAGAAGAGGATTGCCTCGTTTTGGTGCTTTATAAATATACATTATTATATAAATGTATTTGCCGGTATAAATATTCTCGTATACATGTTTTAGTGATAATTTGATATCAAGTAACACTTTTATGGATCGACACTATTAACCTTTTGCTCTAAAGACACCCGTTATCACTCTCGTTATCAATCCCTCGTTTTTAGATAACACCATTCTATCACTGACACCTTTATTTTGTACATAGCTTATATGAATAACCATGGTATATTACAGCCATGATCAGACAGAGAGACAGACAAACAGACAGAGAGACAGACATACAGACAGACAAATAGACAGACAGACGGACGGACGGACGGATGGACAGACAGACAGATTGACATATGGATATACATATTTACAGACAGACAGACAGGTAGACAGACCGATAAAAAGAGAGACATACATACATACATACATACTTACAGATAGACAGTCAGACACACAACTATACAGACACACGCACATATGCACGCACACACACACAGACATTTTGGTACGAAAGAATGGATGAAAGTCATTTTTAACCAAAATGATGGTTTATGATGAAAGATCAAGACGTTGACAGATTAAAATGGATGACGTCAGTGATAACAGACGATGATATATGGTCTATGCGTTAGATAACCAGAAGGTTTTATGTAACAATAACAATAGGCATATTAATATATAAATGAGATGAAGCTAATGTTACATAAACTTATATTACCGAATTACACAGCTATATAACAAGAATATATTGGTTTAGTCTTAAATTTGGTTTTGTCTTTGATTTCGAAGTATTTGATTTAGTAAAATTCTATATATCTAATTAAAAAAATTATTTTATAACAAATATGACACATTTTAATACAACTTTCTCTAAATAATTACTCTCATCCGTTGGCACATATATGCTACGTACGTTTGGTTATATTGTCGACGTTATGAATAATATTACATACCCAAATATGGGTTTTATGACAGATCGTATCGCTTATCAAATTTATTATATCAAATGATAAAGGCTATTTCTGTTATTAAGTTGATGGGATGTTTCGTGCGTCTCGTTCCAGCTGTATGTACCAGGTTGCTAACCCGGAACCCTTGAGGCTGGATAGGCGGATTTGTCGAAAAAGGTGAGAGTTTTTAGCAATTATCCCGAATGGTGCATTAACAGGGATATAGTTCAAATGGATCTTGACTGGCTGGAGACGCATTGAAAAGGTTCGCAATGAGGATCGGGACACAGGTGGTTGTGTAGCACTAATTTGTTAGTAATGGAGAAATGGAAAACCACATTGTGAATGGGATTTAAGCAGAAGTGGTCTCTTAAGACAGATAATTAGACGAAGAGACATTTCACCGTATTACATTTATAATTGTAAACAAGGACATTTTACTGGTATAACCAACACAATGGCTAACATCTCAGCTAACACTTACGTTAGCTATAGGCCACCACTTCTCAAATGATAGCGATTCCTGTTAGCCACTTGAACTTCCTGATAACATTTTGTTAGCATACAGATGGATGTTTAGTACAAGCAACTTCCGTGCGCAATATCCGCAAGAACTAGGAATAAAATGTAGGAACCATTATTAAACAGGTATGACGTAGACAGGTCATTGGGAACTGGGTTTGCTTCATTTCATATAGAATGTGTTAACTTTTCCATTAAAAAAATGATGTTAAGCCGCGAAATTTTGGCCTTCCTGTAAATACAATGAGTTTTATAAATAAGGTCAAAATTCCATACGGCATAAATTAATAGAAACTACACATCAACATAATATACTTATTATACTAATTTAACAAGCTAATTACAGGAGAATTTCCATCTATTTTCTGTATATTTCTTGTTTTCTTTATTTCTTTGTAATTTTCCCCAATGTCGTTAAATGGTAAAAGTTTCAATTATGTTTACAATAGCCGCGAAGCTTTGATATATAGTTGTATAAAAGAAAAATAGTTTTTTATGTATCATGGATTCGATACAGTTCAACTTATTATGCACAAAATGGTTCCCTTGGGCACAGCGAAAATATCACCACAGCTCGAAATGAGGCTGAAGAGTCATGAATATTCATGAGTGATTCTTGGGGATACCATGCACAAATAAGATATATTTAGTTTTTAAATATGGTAATTACATTACGCTATAGCAAACAATTTCCCGAGGTTATAAATAAACTGAGATGTTCAAAGGGATCTCGTGTAATAGAGAGATGTGATAAAAAGCTTTTGATTTCTTTCTAAATTAGAAAACACAATACCCAAATAAGGGTTAGTACGGGATAATATGGTCTAATACATCCAGTATGGACTCAGATTTCACTCCTCCCTAAAATGCCCTGTCCCGGGAAAATTTGTTACACCAAAGTGACAAAATGTAAACACATTGGTAGTGGTACATTCTCCGGATCAACAGGGATCCGCATGCTTCACGTCCGGATCAGAGATCGGAATGACATCACGGACGTGCTCGGCTAATAATGACAGAACGAGAAACGGCACAAACGGCGCTGATTGGATGTCATTAGCGGAAATGGATAACCACCATAGACGTGGAAAAGTCACGTGACAAATCTCGTACTGGGCTAAATACGGGCTGTCTACAAAGCCCTACCCGTGGCGGGCAGATCAGAGATGGCTTCCGGCTTAGAGGGGCTGTACACTAAAAGAAATGGTTTGCAGAAAATGTGTACTGGATGAATTATGCAGTTGATGGGTGTAATGTGTGGTAATGTGGTATAAGATAAAGTGTGGGATTTGTTCCGGTAAACTGGGTTAGTTGTATAATCCGTTTAATGTGTTTTTAATCCGCGTAATCTGTGTAATGTGCATAATGTGGATATTCAGATAATGCGTCAGTTGTTGCACCCATCCCAGACAGGTAGATATGGACACACTCTTGAGGGACGCACGCACGCACGCACGCACGCACGCACGCACGCACGCACGCACGCACGCACGCACGCACGCACGAGAAGAGAGAGAGAGAGAGATATATATATATAGATAGATAGATAGATAGATAGATATATATATATATAGAGAGAGAGAGAGAGAAAGAGAGAGAGAGAGAGAGAGAGAGAGCAACAACAAACAAACAGACAAACAAACAAACAGACACACACACATGTACGTACCCCCCACACACATACACCAATTTGCCTGATAAAAACACACCCTTCCGGGAAATAATTAAAAAGCTAACCATTGAGAGTCGCAATGCACATCTGTACTCGATTTGATGATACCAGATGGACAAAGATTATGATGATTTTTTTCTTCATATCTTTGTGTTGAATAATATTTGAGTAACTCGAATATCGATCTGTACGTGCGGAAATAAATGATATTGATACATGTTCGTGTTTTTAAGCAATTTCGTTATCGAAGTGAACTTTATTTCGGAAAAGAGCCAATTTATATTCTCATGAAAAATGAAGTGTCACTTGATTCACAGGTGTAAATCATCTTTTATTATTATTATTATTATTATTATTATTATTATTATTATTAAAATATGGAGTTTGTCGAAATACTGAACAAATACAATATAATTTATGATCTATGTAAACATTAAACATTTACCTCGATGTTCAGATAGTGTTATTATTAGTTTTTGTTCACCCTATCCCCCCCTCATTATAATAAATATTGTCGACATAGATTTTTTGTTTAAAATTTTTCTTTTTAGTCGATGCTAGATTTCCAATTTAGTGTGCATATTTGATATATATATATATATATATATATATATATATATATATATATATATATATATATAT
>JAODUP010000060.1:1055000-1057500 GCA_025642065.1 Paralvinella palmiformis
GTTCCTCCGACAGCGCAGTGGTTAGACTATAGTGCTACAAGCCTCCAGGTTCTGGATCATAGCTGTGTTTAGGCGATGTTTCCCAGATGAGTCGTCCTTCGGCTCCCACGTCCCAGGTGAGACCAGCGACGAAGATACACCAACCAATCGATGAACTAGTCAGTGAAGAGAAATTAGACCACTCGATCAAAAAAGATGAGACCAAGAAACAAAAACAATAAACTCTTATCGCGACAGATGCGAACAGATGCGGTAATAACCGGGCCACTTATTACCAGATAATAGCCACTTGATAGTCCATAATTGGCCATCAAAATCGTGTCCACACTAGAAGTGGGATTTATTGACGCTTGAATCAACCACCCATTTTTTCCACGTTCCCTTCTCGCTCCCCCCCCCCGCCGTCCAGTTCAATGGACGCCGAGTTTAATGGACTTTTAAACTCTCCTGACCAAACATCTTGATCCCCTCCTGTCTTTGTTTACCTACTCTTGTTTTCGCTCTTCTGGATTCGCTGTTTCGGCTTTTGTCGAACGGACGTCCGGTAGAGGTCGTATCTCGAAGGGAAATTTGTTCTCGTTGATGTCACGAGTGGACTATTAGTCTTCTACTTGTCAAAGTAAGCGAAACGAAAATAGAAACGGATTGGATTCGGATGATGTTGTTTTTTTTGCTGTATTGTCGTTCATTTTTATCATAAGCAACTTACCTACGAATATTAAAAGAGGATTTCGAATAATACGATGATTTTTGCTCGCAATCTGTCTCGGAGATTGGTGTTTGTTTATGCGTACGTAAGAGGATTTGTATTAACCGAAAGGAAGATGGGATATAAATACAAATCTCCTTCAGGATTCATACTTATATAACGCTGATCCCGTTTTCCCGTGAGTTACTCATTACCCATAAGTCTAATGAGGAACCTCGTTCCTGATAGACACTTACTGACACACTCAACTGTTAGAAACCGATTAACGTAAAATCGACTGGGACATGGTCTGATGACGACTGTCTTCCAGGATCTGCAGCTTGAGAAACGGATTAAACCCGGAACTTTAGCCGTGTTCGAATCTAAACGTTTATCAAGTTTCACTCGATCACTTTAAGGAATGGTCCTTGGCCGTTAGCCAGATATCTAACGGGCACTGATTGGTCACTTTCCTGATCATAAAATTACAAAAGAATCCCTCTCCAAACAAAACAAAACAAATACAGCAACCACATTCCTGTTTCGTGTATCCTATCTGGTTTCCTCTGTTAAGATTACTACCCAACATTAGAGTATTACAGTGGTCACCAGATCCCCATTATGATTAATTATTATTGGACTAACTGACTGACTGACTGACTCACTCACTCACTCACTCAAATAACAACGGGCAGGACGCTCTACCAGGTGAGCTAATGGCCCCGTTTTACGTGACCCAGTCTTACTGAACTCCTCTCGGTGTGATTGCTCTCGACTCTGTTGTCAACGACGCCAACACGACAATTTTCGTGTCGCGGCCGCATCGACCTAATCCGGCCACACACCTCCCGCGGATTAGTGGACATCGAATGAGTGATGGAGCTCGTCGAAAAGCAACTTGTACTGAGGTGACGTCGAGTTTAAGTGGCTAGTATTTCGGCTTTTTAAAAAGTCCACGTTATCTGTTGTGTCCAGATAACGTGAGATAACTCTCCCGGGGAAAGGACAAAACCGATTAAATGGATTTTCTATTACAACAACAACAACACACACACACATACACGGTTCCAAACCAGCCGTCCTACGTAACTAGGCCACACACATGCGCAATGGCGCCTGGCTTTTTCCAATAAACGGAAGTGACGTCGGAGAAGAATGCTCCAATGCAACCGGGGCACCTCACAGCCCGTCATGTTTACTTAAAGCGAATCTTCACCGATTGGAATTGATGTTCGGGAATCTAAGGATCGTAGTCAGGGCGTAATAAAACGTTACAAGTTGGTAATTTGACCACAGGAAGTTATCAGTAATTTAGAACTTGCATCGGATCAGATATTCATGAACACACACACACACACACACACACACACACACACACACACACACACACACACACACCACTTATACACATCCATGCATACACACACGTATACACGAACGCACGCAAGCACACATACGCTATATATATATATATATATATATATTACAGTTAATCTGTATAATCAGGTTATAAGGGCACCTCCATGGTCTAGCGGTAGCGTGATAGAGCATAGATAATTACCACCCGTGTTCGAATCTCAGCGTGGGCATATTTGAAGGTTGTTTCATCTTTGACTTCGTTCCATTATCTGTGTAGGTCGCTCGACCCATTTAGCCTACCATGTGTACAAAAATGGTCGTAAAACATCAATCATTATCATCACCATCATCATCATATGAAACATTTTATTTTTAGATTAATGTATGTATAGTTGTATTTAGATTTATGGAGGTAGGTTTCGAAGGATGTTTAGATATGTTGATGCTCTGTGC
>JAODUP010000060.1:1062500-1182987 GCA_025642065.1 Paralvinella palmiformis
TTTGAGATTTGTCCGGAATTGGGTCAAGCCGAGATCAAATTGAAGTTTGATGGTTGATTTTTAGGTGTTACAGAGTTAGCATGTGATTAGCAAGTTGATTTATCCGGAATTGTTGTTAGCTTAATCTTAGCTCTGCTCACATCTGGATCATATGGCTGAGGAACAATGATTTAGGTAAACTTGAAACAAACACAGGTATGTGTCGACTTCGAACTTGGAGGTTTGACGTGCATTGTTTTCAACACCATGCTATCGTAACGTCAGGATAATGTGATTAGGTGTGTATGAGAGAGCGAATGATTGACTGAGTTAGCTAGCGAAAAGTGAGTTATTGATAATAATAATAAAAATGGCCAAGACGTTTAATGTGGTAGACAACCTGAAATGAGGAAACGGCAGAGGTTCTGTAATTAGCAATAAGAATATAACCTGGAAAAGATGCAATATTCAGGACATAAACTGGTACACTTCGATGGTATATAGAGCAGTGCACGTAAAACTCCATACCCGAGTTCAAATCCGATTGATAACTGGGTTTGTGAGATGTTTCCACAGGGAAATGTCTCGCGGCCATATGGTCCAGATGTAACCAGCACCGAGGATCACTCACTCACTCACTCACTCACTCACTCACTCACTCACTCACTCACTCACTCACTCACTCACTCACTCACTCACTCACTCACTCACTCACTCACTCACTCACTCACTCACTCACTCACTCACTCACTCACTCACCCATCACCACCACCACTCACCACCACTCACCACCACCACCACCACCACCACTCACCACCCCACTCACTCACCACCACCACTCACCACCCTACTGACTGACTGACTGACTGACTGACTGACTCACTCACTCACCATTCACTCACTCACTCACTCACTCACTCACTCACTCACTCACTCACCACTCACCACTCACTCACTCACTCACTCACTCACTACTGAGGGAGACAGAGAGAGAAACAGATAGATAGAGAGAACCTGGCAGTGGCTTGACTGCGCATTAACGTCCCTCCCTCACCCCCTTGCTACAGAGTCTTGGCCTAGCATCAAACTCCTTCATCTCTACCCCGACACCATAACCCTGTACTAAGACTATCACGTGCTAACCAACTCGGCCATGTTGAATGTCACCGCCTTCCACCAACTCACGTAGAAAAGCTATTATAGACAATATACATCAGAAATATCACCTCAACAGTGTCAGAGCAATACCATTTAATTAGCTTTTCAATAACATCCCAACATAAACTAGCTTCATACATGACCCGCCGGGACGAACTTTCAAAAGAACCGGTCTGACGTTAGGAATAAAATAGTTTGTAAAGAGAGACTTGGCTTGTAAGCTGCTTTACCACTTATAAAATAAAATAGGTTTTAAATGGTAAACGACTATGGACCACACACACACACACACACGCGCACACACACACACACCAGATAAAATATTTAGAATTCTTGTCTTCTGTTTAAAGATTATTCTCGGCACAGTTCGTTTCGAGAACAAACTTTGGATGCTCGAAAACTTAGTTAACTAAACTAATCCTGAATTCTCTCTCCGGAAGGTTCAGGTCTTAAATGAAAATTTAAACACGCCGCCATTCTCGTATTAATATATTAATAAACGTAGGGCCAATTGTTGGCTTTTAGCTGACGCTAGTGATCTATCAGTATGGATTACAGCTTAGACCCTTGTTTTGGATCCGTTCATCCTCATTGAGGTCGGTTTAGGCGTCAAACGATGAACGGCCGCTTATCGTCTGATTTCGGCTCCCGATGTTGACTCTGTTCGTTAATTTCCTGATTCAGACAGCCCGCTCAGACCGACTTCTGGATAAAATGACTGATGAGTCGTCTACAACAGCCGGTCAGTATATTAAAGGATTTTCTCGCATCCTATCGACTGATGTTTCCCCCGAAGCTATAAATCCCCAATTATAGCCCCCGTTGCCCTTGTGACTGATCCCGGAGGTCAATGTTAGTTGATATCCATTTTCTGTTCTAATACATAATTTAGCTCAATAGAAATATACGCAGGTGAGGTTTTGTTTTCCAGGTAAAGTTGTCTCGATGTTATCTTCTCATTATCATCATCTGATCCTCACCAGCCCAATCCGGACATATCGCGCCACCTATTTGAGGTAGATCTAAGACAGACTAGGTAGACATTTTAATTGTAGATTTGCTCCCTCGCCACTCACTGGCTTGAGGTATTACAATTGAGGACAAGAAAGCATTGAAGGTTAAGTGAGGAAAGGAGTGTCGTCATTAACATAAAGCAATCAGGATCAAGTGGCTGGTGTTAGGTTCCAGATATGTTCTATAGTGCGATTCGGATCTTCTGCTCCGTCAGATATCACTTGTCCGTCCGTCTGTCCGATGTCTGCTCTCTCGGTCTGATATTACCTGTCCGATGACGTCTGTCCAACCAGATAATCACTAGCAACCTTTGACTTTCAGATTGGCCAGACGAGTACCGGATATGCTATTTGAGGTCTAACGGCTCAGACAAGCACCCGATTGGTCCAATAACGGAGATCCAGAGTGATGACATCAAATGGATTATCTACAAAACTGATTACAAAACGACACAAACGTCCGGAAATGGACATATGACGTCACAGATATAGAACGGGGTTTATTCCGTAGTCGGATTAGAAGCGTAAGTATTCGGTGTCCTCCAAGATCAAGGACAAGTATTCGGGATATTTTCGGATCTCGTGGAATGTTTTAGGGCAACTGATCTAGATCTCATCATTCATTTGCTAATTACTGGATCAAAAACAACAACAACCTAACAAATAAACAACAACAACAACAACATAAACTTACCTGTCAGCACCAGCGTCCATATCCACTGCAAATATTAGCAAATGGAAGAGGAAATCCAGATCCGCTCGTGTTAATTGCCTTCCGAATAGTCGGATGACAGATGGACGCGAAATTTCTCTTCACGGTTGCTTCGTCGTGACCTAACGTCTCCGTATTCCCGAAATGGGGAGACACGTGCTGATCGGCCGCCGTCCGGATCAAATATCGCCAGTGTCGTTTCCGGAAGCTTTCTCCCACTCGCTTTAAATGCTCTTCTTTTGGCGGACCCGGATAGCGATGATGCCAAATGGGACCATCACCTGAACTCTGTCAAATAACACGATCCTTCGTTTATAAACCCTTCGATAACAGACTAGAGGCCGGTCTTTGGATTATTTCTCTGCTTGCTGTCAACAGTTTGAACGATTTCTGTCCTCGTTCCGTACTACGGTGGACAATATGGCTTCCCCTCTGCTTATGTATGCCGTAGGAAGTACGAGTTTAGGCGGGCCAATCTGGCCATGTTAAATCTTATCGCGTGTCTGGCCAAGTAACGGAACAGCGCTCCTGATACAGGGGGTCTCAGCCAAAAATATTTACATCTGACATAGATCGGAGTGTGTAAGTATTCCTAGCGCGTTAACGGAACTTAACCTCGGGAAGTAGAATTGAACAATTAATTGGCTTGGCCTTTCATACTATCTCGGGGTTGGATATCCCGCTACCCCTACGCGAGGTATCGACATGAGCCTGAAAACCTACCACTTCCTGGATCCTTCTGGATTTGAAATCTGATATCACGCCCGTCGGGCGCTTGTCACGAGAGTTTTGAATTTACACACGTTTAACGCAGATTTATAAAAGTGAATAGCTCATTCGTAGAAGTCTCTACTGTGTAATGTTCAATTATCACATGATCCCGTAGGCATCCAGGCAGCAAGTTGATCCAGTTTGATTCTAGCATTTCCAAACAAGGGTAATTTTTAATTAATTCGCATTTCAGGCTCATTTACGACTGACATTTGTAAACGAACGCCGACTTGATGAGAATCAGGGATCTGTTCTCCTCAACGATGTTAAGTACCACGGCGCAAGACACCCTCTCAACTTATATAATGTTTTTGTAATTAAGAATGAGTGAGTCTTATCTCTAAGTTTGGCTCTGGTCACACCTGTGACATAAGGCGGAGTGAAGCCATATGGTTGAGGTTGGACATATGGTTGAGGTAGGTCATAGAGTTGAGGTAGGACATATGGTTAAACTAGGACATATGACGGAAGTAGGACATATAGTCGAGATGGGATATGGCCGAAGTGGGATAAGGCCGACGAAAAGTATTCTACAAACACATGTACTTTGGTTCAATTCGAACTCGGAGCTTCAGATTCTAGCCACTCAGGTATCCGAAGGGCATATTGTAATTAAGAAAAAAAGGGAAACAACAACAACACAACAACAACAACACAATAACAGCAGCAACAAAAACGAAATACCGAACAACCGAACGATAAAGCTAGGCGCCATCAATCTTAGCCCGCGGATTTAGTAGTAGACCGGGGAAGTGGCAAGACCCGGTCTGGATGGCCTGACACGCCAAGATCCCGCTATCCAGGAGAGCAGACGTATCGAGATAATGGCTCGTTTCCAGGTCAGATGGCAGGTCGACGTAAGCATTTGATTCATATCCGGACCGGAAGCGGCGACCTGATTGGGTCTCATTGCGGCCGAGACACAGGGGCTTTGGCTGGTCGAGGAGAGATGTCCATCCCAGAGGAGACATTGGTTTACTTTGACAAGACATTCTCGTAGTAAATTGGTTGCTAAATCCTCGGCTAGCCATTCTCTACGTTGGTTGATGGGCTTTTAACGAGCTCGTAGACACTGTCTTAGACGGTGCTTGGTCACGTGATACAGGTGTTCTAATTGGGATGGCATTAGCGAGTACTCGAAGAACATTTATGAGGCGACATCACCGAGAAGATGATAATGACACGGGACAGTGTCTTCTTCTTTTCGCGATCATTATCACTTTCATGTTCTACGTCTGTCACTCTTTTAGTTATAGTTAGTATTAATTCTGCCCATGACGTCACTACTATAAGAATAAATGCTGTTACTCATGCTGCATCAACTGATGCAGCTGCTGTTGAGGTGGTTGTTGCATTGACAATAAGAACACCAACAACATCTACTGATATTACTATACTATTTCTATAACTAGAACAATTATTATTATTATTATTATTATTATTATTATTATTATTATAATATTCCTACTACTATTACTACTACTACTACTACTACTACTACTACTACTACTACCACCACCACCACCACCACTATTGCTAGTACTAATAAATGCTACTATTGTTGCTGCTACTGCCATTATTATTACAGTTACTATTGCTGCTACTACTGCCACTATTAACACTTCTTAGACGACTGCTGATCAAGCAGTTATCAACAATCTAACATCATTTACCCATCGACCATTGATGAGATGCTAAATATATTCTACTTATGTATTTATTAAAATGTTGTAAGCCGAGTTCTGAATACCCAAACTCAACATTATATAACACCTGGCGACCTTTTCACACTCGATTAGCTGGTGATTGTGTGTTGACCATAATCTGGAAAAATTAGTATTGGTTTCACATGGAGCAGCTGTGATACGAATTACACAGGAATGGCTCTTCTGGCTAAAGATCTGATAATCTGTTATTTTATTTCATCCGCAACTGTTTATTTCTCAGCTCGTTGTTTTCTTTCCAGGTAATCCTGAAATAACAGCTCGTCATGGTGCTGCACCAATAAAGAACAAAGTGGGGGGAGTTATCTATCTCTAGACGCCATATGTGACCAGTCAAAGTTATCTCGACAGAAATGTTTACGGACGTGGTGAGGTAAATAAAGAGAATACCACCTGAACTACGGACGGCACTTTACCTATACTCAAACATACACCACGTTCGGGATAAACATCGGCAAGGGAGATATGATCCCGAATAGGTTAGAAAAAGATTCTATCAGAAATACGATGAAGGCGAACGTGTATTTGACTATGTTCGGGATCTAATCGGGACATAGATATGCAGAGGTATGATAGTAGTTTGATGGGACATTTACAAAGACTTTATAAAGTTACTACAGAACAGCACCAATGACAACAATTATATCGTGAAGCTGCCCACATGATAATTAACGATGATATTTAGTACAATATTAGGGAAGGCCAAAATGAGACGATAATTTATTATTTGGTTTGTCAACATAAAACAATACAGTTTGGTAATAAACAAGATATAGAAAGATTTAACAACCGAATATGTTGTGATTTAAAGCATACAAATAATTCAAGCCTCCCTGACAAAGTGCTGCACTGTATTACTCGCACACACGCACGCACACACGCACGCACGCACACACGCACACACGCACGACCACGCACGCACGCACGCACGCACGCACGCACACACACACACACACACACATATATATAATACTACTAAGGATGCCATTACAATATATATATATATATATATATATATATATATATATATATATATATATATATATATATATATATATATATATATATATAAATCATAAGCACGATTTTCTGAAAATGGTAATTTGGCACTTAAATGTGTTGATTTGAATTAACTTAAATGCAACACCGTTTAAAAGCTCGTTGTTGCTTTGTATTAGATGATTGTTTTTGATCAAATAGATAACTGAAATTGATACACAGTAACAACAGATGACTACGGGTGTCGAGTTTTCTATTGTGTATTGATGCTGCTATTAAAAGGTAATTGTTTAAATACTTTGTATTTGGAATACTCGATATGATAGTTGTCTTCCATCTATAAACTGTTCGTTGTGTTTCTATTGTGTTAACCCGAGTACAGAGTAGATTTGTGTTATTTAGACTAGACACAAAGGGATGGCCTGTTAGGATAATAAACCCCGCCATTGTTTACTGATTATTAAATATGTGCTTCATCATTGGAATTGACGAAATATCGGTTACTTTTAATCATAAAAATATTGATTTATATAGATTTTTATTGTACTCGGTTGGAAATACTTCGTCGTAAGCTTGTTTTCATCTGATATATTTCACAATTAACAGTCATATTTACTATGGGACCAAACCAGTCTTATTTTACTGGTATAATATTTTGTCGTAGATGAGTCTTTCTTCATATAGAGTCTGATAGAGTCGGAAATTACAGTAATTATAAGAAAATGGACTAAACTCTGCAATGTGAAGATGAAGTAAGGTCGACAGAAATAATTCGAGTTAATGAGTTCTATAGTTTGTTACATCCAGAAGAAGTAAGATAGACTGTGGGAAATGGTCACTTCCTATTTCATGTTGCCCATAGCTCGTCATCTGTACTCATTGACTCGTGTATCATGTTGCCCATGACCGGTCATCTGTACTCATTGACTCGTATAACATGCTGTCCATGACCCGTCATCTAGCCTCATTTATTCGTATAACATGCTGCCCATGACCAGTCATCTCTCCTCATTGATTCGTATAACATGCTGCCCATGGCCCGGCATCTGTCCTCATTGACCAGACAACGGGTTCCTATGGCAGATGAATGCACCAAATGACCTATCAGATGAGTGTACATTTCATAGCATGATCCCAGACGAACGAGTGTTAGTCGTTATCTCTATATAATACCATTAGTTAATTAGCATCATCCGATTATCTATACCGTACCATCTCCGGTAGTCGTTATGCCATCATCTGATTTCCTGCTCTCCGCTTTCCGGACATCGGGCATTAACCGGATCAGATTTAAACACTTCACGTCGAATTAATGTCTTGTTTCGCTCCCAGGGGGCGCCATCCTTCATCGGTGATGCATTATTTATGTCCGCTCATCACCGTTTTCTATCACGGCTTCAATACGGCGCCAGATTTACATCTTTATTTCGCTCCTCCAATATTCGTACCACGTGACCGGG
Organism: Paralvinella palmiformis; assembly: GCA_025642065.1. Lineage (NCBI taxonomy): Eukaryota > Metazoa > Annelida > Polychaeta > Terebellida > Alvinellidae > Paralvinella > Paralvinella palmiformis. Next base: position 1,070,317 of record JAODUP010000060.1, read on the forward strand.
ACCTTGACCCTATCGTCTCTCGGATGTCGAGTTCGATCAGAGATCGTCGGTTCATGACCAGGTAACACTGATAACGTAATCCAGTTAAAACACATCTCATTTCTGGGGTCATAATGAATGGTTATGTATCTCACTGCGGGGCTCTGTATAAATGGTATTAACCTCGACTCTTATCCACAATGGCGGACCTAAACGACGCGCGGAATCGTCATTGAACGTCCATCGTCAATTCGGAATCGGCCACTCCGTATAGATATGAGATTTCGGCGTCTCTAGGAGTGGCCTGTGTCGTCTGTATCCGGATCTAGACTCTCGTGACCCAAGGAGTGGGATATTGGGATGCATTTAGGCTCCACGCTCTTACCACTCAAGGACAGTTCTATTGTCCCGATAGTCGTCATCTCGGGTGTCTTTGTTATCGAGTCCTGACACCTGACACCTCGACACCTGATCTACTTATAGAGAAGAGAGCTCTCCGGTAGATTACTGTCGATGTTCGTGTGTTAAGACGTCAGGATCCCTCAACATACTGAAGTGTGCATCAATTGTAGTTTACGGATATGTCAGCTATAGAATGAAGAAGTAACTTCTGATTTATTGGGGTTTGCTTCTCTCTCTCTCTCTCTCTCTCTCTCTATCTCTCTCACACACTCTCTCTTCCTCTCCCGCTCTCTCCCTCTCTTTCTCTCTCCCCATATATATATATATATATATATATATATATATATATATATATATTATGGGTGTCCGTGTGCGCGTCTATGAAATACATACATATACATAATATGCGTGGTCAATACGTGTATATAACATTATAAAATAAAGGATGATGATGATGATTGATGTTTTACGGCCACTTTTATGCACAAGGTAGGCTAAATGGGCCGAGCGACCTCCAAAGGTAATGAGACGAAGTGAAAGACGAAACAACTTTCAGATATGCCCACGCCGGGATTCGAACACGGGTGGTAGTAATCTGTGGTCCAGCACGCTACCGCTAGACCACGGAGGCCCCCCTTTATAAAATAAAGGCAGACTTTATATCAATGTATTATATTTGACAGAAACTACCCAAATCATTGACAATTTTCTATTAATATTTCTCCCTGATGGTAGCACCGAGTTTGAATACACAGAAGTTATTCGTTGATTTCACGTTTACACAAGTACAAGTAAACAAAAAGTTGAGATAATATTCAGTATGTAAACGACCCCCCACCCCAAACTAAACCAAAAATAAGCTACAGTTAAAATACAGTATCATTGACGAAACACTTTACCCTTATAGAATATACTTTCACATATCCTGGTAATACCAAGAATATTTTATCCGGTACTCCAGGTTGTATCTCTCGTAGTGGGAAGTAGTAACAAGGGAAATGTATTTGCGTCGTGTTTATTTTACAAAACACTATTTAGTGTTGGCTTGTATAAAAACTAAGATGGGATACTATGTATTTCTATACGTTTCATTTGAGTAATATTTATTTATCTATTTAAAACAATAATACTTCCAGTTTATTACGAATTATACTTTCTAATTGGCATTGTGTTGTGATTTAGAAATATTATAGAAGTGTTATGTGAAGTAATGACTGTGGAATAGTACGGTTCATTTTTTATCTATCTATCTATCTATCTATCTATCTATCTATCTATCTATCTATCTATCTATCTATCTATCTATCTATATGTATAAACTTGCCTCTCTCTTTCTCTCTCTCTCTCTTCTCTCTCTCTCTCTCTCTCTCTCTCTCTAATATATATATATATATATATATATATATATATATATATATATATATGTTATATATATATATATATATATATATATATATATATATATATATATATATATATATATATATATATATATATATATATAGGCAAAGTTTGTTTATATGTACGCAATATATCATTACGCAGTATATTGGAAATATATAAAGCGGAGTTACCACACCTAAACACCACACGCCATGGCATCATTGATAAACTAATCATATTGAAGACCACAAAAGAGATAAAATATTCCACAAATATGGAGATATATTCCTATATCATCCGCCACTACTCGATGTAGAGCAGTAGATGAGCGGACAATCTTACTCTTAGATTCCTTAATTGAATATTTGTTTCACGACGACATAAAATGTCGTACTAATAACGTGCGTGTTAATAGGTTTAGATAAATATAACAAAAAAACAATAACAATATTGTACTGCGGTGAATAAGGTTAGAAGATGGTTGTTAATTAATTAGAGAATCCTACGTAATTAATATGTGCCTATACTACGATCACCATTGAGAGAGAGATACCAGGTTTTAGAATGGATATTATTGTTTTAAGCCTTACAAATAAAATATAGGAGATTTTCTATTTTACAGACATTTCGAATAAAACCAGATTTCATTTATTTTTAATGTTGTGTTGCTGTTATTGACTATGTTGTTGGTCACTCTTGATTGTTGATGGAATTATATATATATATATATATATATATATATATATATATATATATATATGCATACATAGTTACATACTATGGCCTAAATGGTAACGCAGATGGCCACAGATCAATAACATCTGAGTTCGAATCTGACCTGGGTTATGTTGGAAGGGTGTTTCATCTTTCACTTTTCTCATTACTTTGGAAGTCACTGGCCCATTTACCCATCTTGTGCAAAGGCGGCCATATAACAGCAACATTTACATTTGCTTAATATATATATATATATATATATATATATATATATATATATATAGAGAGAGAGAGAGAGAGAGAGGAGGGGAAGGAAGAGGGGAGAGTTTGAGGGAGAGAGAGGGGAGAATGCGAGAAAAAGAGAGAAGGTCATTGAAAGATATGGAAGGAATGCCGAATCGTAGTAACAGTGCCTGAAAAGAAGACATTCGGCCTCTTAAGATAAATAATAACACAAGAGAGAGTCACTAGTTACTCAGCCCTACAGGATTTGGAACCATCAACTCCCGACTTATTTTTCCTTAACTACTGTCCATTTTCCAACATACCACCAATTATCTGTTGTTATCTATGCGCATCTTCGCTATCGTGAACAGTGACATCAGCGACTCGTCAATGATGCTAGAAATAACTCGCAGAGAATAAACACTGCCCCCATCCAGCCTTGGACATCAACAACAATTATCGAGTACTTTGTCTGCTAAAGGTCCCCGGGGGTACGGCTTCCATCTGCGGTGGTGGTCGTCGTAGCATGGAGCGGGAGGATGGGGGAGGGGGGAAGACAGATCGGGTGGGTGGGGCTGTAGCTGGCTGAAGTGGTCGACGAAAGGTGAAGTGGGAGGCGTCGACTGCTGGAAGACATACCGAGAGTCCATTAGGGAAAGGATGGTGTAGACTGTGCCGTAGGTGACTGGCTGTTACCGACGGAGATGAAAAGGAACAAGGTCAAAGGCTGTTGATATGTCGTTTTTGTTGTCACTGTTGTTATTGTTGTTGTTATTTTGTGACCGCTAACGAAACATAGCCACAGGATGACTATCTGATAAAATGTTATCAATTTCTTCTGAATTTATGACGGAAGTTGATTTAATTCACCTACGCTTTTTATCCCTACATGTATATTAATTTATTGTAAATTACAAAGTTGACAACATTGATAGTAGAAGTAGATGTAGTATTAATAATAATAATAATAATAATAATAATAATAAAAATAAAAAATATTCTTGATTCTACGACAAAAGATTTTATTTTCAAAGATCTCCCTCTCCCTCCCTCTATCTATCTATCTATATATCTATCTATCTATCTATCTATCTATCTATCTATCTATCTATCTATCTATCTATATATCTATCTATCTATTTTCTGTGTGTGTGTGTGTGTGTGTGTGTGTGTGTGCGTGCGCGTGTGCATGGGTATGTGTGGAAGAGTATTTGGCAAAATCTAATGGAACAATTATCCATGAAAAATGCAAGTTATGCATCATATAAAACCGGTAAGTTTGTCTCTATCCATGGAAAACCTTTAACGTGGATCGAATTAATCTTTTCACTTCCGGATATAGACACTGATACTGTAGGGTTTTAGGCATCTATATCAAAGACGTTACTCCCTGAACTAACAAGATTTTGTGTTCCACCATATTAAGGCTTGGTCTAAGAGGGCAGTATATGGTACATTAATAATATCACAGGAGTGACAATGTCTGAGGAGGATATATATATATTATCTATATATATGGACGCCTCTGTGATATGGTAGCGCGTTGGCCCACAGATCACTACCACCAGAGTTCGAATCTCCGTGCGGGCATATCTGAAAGATGTTTGGTCTTTGACTTCGCCTCATTACGTTTGTAGGTCGTTCGACCTATTTAGCCTTCATTGTGCACAAAAGTTTCCGTAAGACATCAATCATCAACATCATCATATATATTATTTTTTTGTGGGAAAATAAGCAACACTTAATTTGATTGTCCCTTCTTTGTCATATAGGTGTGTCAAATATAATAAAAGCATAAATGTTTAGAATAAAGTATATAAGTATTATATAGAATGTTGTACAAACGTTGTGTGTAATAAAAGAAAGTGACAATTGGGTTATATAGTTTATATAGTATTGCTTTGAAGAAAGATACAGCAATTGAAAAATAGCTATAAATAGGGCTGGTTAGATAATTAATCTAATAGTGAGCTCCGGTGGCCTAGCGGTTAAATACTCGGCACTTGGTGCCAACGGTCGCAGGTTCGAACCCCGTAAGAGGTCGAATCTTTTCCAGGGATTAATTTCTCGGCTCACTACATCGTGGGTGGTTGACCACGTTAAATGGCGCTGCCGTATCCACTGAATTATTTAAAATAAAGGGGACGTTAAAAAACCCCTGAGGACGTAAAACACTCTGGCAGTGACCACCCTCAGGGTATTTCGGCTCCATCTTTCCGTACTGCTCCCATGTGAGTGGTGGGGGAGGAGCTTTCTCAACCACTCCAACATAGAGGCTGTGCTGATTAAGCGACAGCCTGGGGATTCTCCCCGAACAACAAAACCATTAATCTAAACATTCTCACTACTGCCGTGATCTGACTTGGGTGTTCTACTCCCAAACTCCACGGCTGTAGGTGATTCGCATTTTGCTTTTGCTTAGGGACTGGTGAGACATTACACATGTCTCAGCAAGAAAAGTCGCCACTCTGGATTCAGTCCCCTGAAGAAACGTCCAGAGTTTGAATTCACGGTTCGAGATTCTCTGTGCCTGTGCCTTATTATACACAGCTAAAACACAAACACACACACACACACACACACACACACACACACACACACACACACACACACACACACACACACACACACACACACACACACACACACACACACACACACACACACACACACACACACACACACACACACACACACACCTAACTACTAAGGGACACTATATTAGGCGTGGATGAACGTTCACTAAGTGGTCAATGGAGACGTATGAGGATTATCTGTTAGGTTTGAGTAAATAATGGTATTTACTCAGGATTGTGGCGATATTTTGTTCTAGTAGAATGATAGCCAATTGTGCAGTATTGCTACTTTGTTTTGAGCTTAGTAACTTCGCTGCTTCCATATGTAGGCAGTGTACACAACATAATTTTGTGTTCAATAAACTGTTATGTTGGTTGATGCGCCGAGACCCTAAAAAGGCTTAACCTTTTAGTCTGTCCAGGCAACAACTTTTTCTGTACGGTTGATAAAGGTATAATTTGTTTACATATTCGAAACCAGAATGAATATGAAATCAGGATCTGTCGTGTCTTGTATATGTGTTAACTTACCATTGAACAAATTGCACACGTTGATTACGGCGACAATGGTGTCAAATGGTATTATTTGTACGCACTTCCGCTTTCTATATATGTAGCCTACATACAACAGCATATATATATATATATATATATATATATATATATATATATATATATATTTAATTTCATGCATATAGATTTATTTAGGTATAGATTTATGGTGGTATAGGATTTAAACGATGTTTATGTTTTGATGTTCTGAGCCAGTTCCACCAGATATATGTATTCTAAAACATACGGGTGCAAGCACACACAAGCACGCTCGTGCGCCCACATATAAAGTAAATGATAAACGGTAAATATAGAATCCCAAGGGAATGTTTGTGGATGTTGTAGACTGTTCAAGTGACGGAATGTGGCATTAATTTTTTCGTTCGGATTAGTGAAGTCTTCTCGAGAGACTACTCATGACATCATCTCAGGTTATCATCAAACAAAGATCGGCCTTTTAAGATATCTCCCCTTCTTTATAATTGGCTCTTAGGAGAGAGGTACAAAGGAGACATTCATTGCTTTCTTAAAATAATCATCAAGCCGAAATATGACGTGGGTAGGTGTTACCTCAAATGTGTTAGCTGTAATTTGTCAGGAGGCCAGGATATGTTAAGGGATTGTCGTTTGTAATTTAAAGCAGATGAAAGAGAGACGTTGAGTAGTATATACTTTAAGCAGCCATGGATCTGTTATCATCGAGCTCGGATCTGGTCCATATACGGCCTAATATTTAGCTTTAATGATGACCAACATGAACGAGCAGAGATCCATACATCCATCTCTATGCTAGCCGATAAGTCATTTATCTCTACTCGTCCTCACTTTGGAGGGAAGTATTCCGGACACAAGAAACGTTTTATTCGTTTTAATCTGCCCCCCCCCGAAACTTATTTTGTTATTTTTTCTTTACAAATTTAAGGGATAGTCCACCTTCATTTCAATACAGACTAATACAGCTATACTCACACATATCATAAATAATGTCAAAATGTGTAACCGATCACCCACATATTAAACAATTCAGTTCAAAGTGCTGATTAATCAACGTTTAATGGCCTGTGGGCGCCACCATTTTGAAGCTAGACGGAAACCGGAAGCTCCTGAATGCTGACGTCACTTCAGCATATCCGGTTGACCTGAAGTCTGTAGAACTCGTACAAAAACATGCAAACAAATGTGAGCAAAGAATTATTCCACAACAAAACGACATTATCTTGTTAAAATTACGTCATGACTGATATACAACCATATCAGTTTGAGCCAGAAGGAACCTGACAAGAGGAAGATGATTCAAAATCGCTCAAATAGTAACGCTCAAGATCAACTATAAACCGCGTCAGTCTAGAGAGCGCCCGTGTGACGTCAGAGCATTTCAGTTTTCTCCTTCACGCCTTCGAATGTGGCTTCCGGTGCAGCCGTAATGGCGGCCATCCAGTGATTTGGATTATTTCCCTATATCTATGATATCAGGTATATTTCGTGATTATTATTGTGGAATGTCTGGTTACTCTTCTAAGCATTACATATTTAAACAATATTTTCTGAGGGTGGACTATCCCTTTAATGTATTTTTGTAAACACGACTTCGATGTTTATTCAGCGGAGCTATATCGAATATAGAATTACGATACTTTAGATTTGAGGGAATGTTACTTAATGCAATGAAGCAAAGCATAATGTTGTAAAACTCATATAAATTGACATCGTTTGTTGAAAATCTGTTTTATGTGTTTAGATCAGCTAAATCGTGGTTTTTCTCTATAACTGTTTTTTTTAAATAAGATTGAATGTTTCTATTTTCCCAGAGTGCCTTCGATTTACAAACAAACAAACAAACAAACAAACAAACAAACAAACAAACAAACAAACAAACAAACAAACAAACAAACAAACAAACAAACAAACAAACAAACAAACAAACAAACAAACAAACAAACAAACAAACAAACAAACAAACAAACAAACAAACAAACAAACAAACACACAAACACACAAACAAACAAACAAACAAACAAACAAACAAACAAACAAACAAACAAACAAACAAACAAACAAACAAACAAACAAACAAATAAACAAACAAACAAACAAACAAACAAACAAACAAACAAACAAACAAACAACACAAACAAACAACACAAACAAACAAACAACACAAACAAACAACACAAACAACACAAACAACACAAACAACACAAACAACACAAAACAATATAATCGAAATTATCTTGTTTAAAGTGAATGTATATATTATATGATTTTTTTTCCTTTTAAAAAGGACGTTACGAGAGTACAGTGGTTAGAGCAATGTGTCATAGACCTCGAGGCTGTGGGTTCTAATCCGACTCACACCTGTGTTTAAGGGATGTTTACCTAGAGAGTCGGCCCTCGGTCATAACACCCAGATTTGACTAGCCCTGGGCCTAAACAACTCAAATCAAGTCAACTCCTTGTTCAGAAAATATATATTATAATAATTTTGGCATACGCACAATTTGCATATGATAATAAAATTGCACACAAGTAAATATTTCCTTGTAACATCTACCAAAAATTACAACAAATTAGATATCATTGTTCACATATCATTGTACCTCTATTGTCTGAGAATCTTGGCATCATCTAACAATTAATGCCAGCCTAAGATGGTTACGACTGATAATATAGATTAATTAATGCATAAATAATTATTGCTAATCTTATAATTAAATGTTACATCTAAGGATATGGCGTGCTAAGATCATGTTTAAGCTCAGCGTATATTTGTATAGATATATATTGCTGTGCTCCAATTACATTTTCTCGTGGTGTACTTGTAGCAATATTGACAGTTTCCTCGCTGAATGCTATTTATCTGGCAATATCTCCCCCCCCCCAATAACAATGGTTACATTCTATACAAAATTAGTAGAACAAAACAGGCAATACTACTTGGCTGTACTCTCTCCAATGATATCACGTGTGATTTAAAACATACATTCGTATTTGGCGACCGACATTCTTTTAGAGAAATCTACCTGAGATGTTTTGGATGTTTATCGTGAATCGATATAAACAATCAAAAATATAATCAAACGAGAAGGACAAATCAAAGAAATACTTTTAAGTTGATACTGAAACTAGGCAGGAAATTAAAATCTTACTAAGGTTATTTAATACGTTTCCTGATGAATGTTACAATCCTTAAATGCCCCCAATACTTAATTGACATGTGTATGAATTGTGTAAAGAAATGGTTTAAGAAGTTTAAATGTGCTATTAATAAGAGTGTTTCATTATTAGTTAACTAATATGTAACACGATTTAGATTAATGTAATCAATATGATGTTCATGGACGTATTGAGTGTCAAATTTAATACAAATTTTAAATGTAATTATCTTCTGGACTAATTTATACAAAAGTGTTACACATTTTGTTTCTGAATACAAAATTGTGGCCTCTTTTTGTTGGATCTTAGGTGTAGCTTGTAATGATTTCTCAGGAAACCTACACGCCAACTAATCTCATCAGATCACATAGAGTCTCGAGATCTGATAATGCAGCATTACACTCACTTATTCAACTTTTAATAAGTGAACATTTTATAAACTATATCCTGATTATCACCAATTAGTTGTTATGTCTACCACGATATTTGATTATATCTGTATAATATAATGGTCATTCCAACTCTGTGATAAAACTATGACTTATTTCAATAATTTTGATATGTTCATACCGAGTCCACTGTTTAGACTTTTTGTATGAATGTATGAAAGTAATATATTTTGCTTGTATTTTATCTGAATAATGGTGTTATAGTTCACAGATATATTGCCGCATTTGTCAGTAATTCTATGAAGATGGAGGTTGAAAGCTAAAGATAAATAATATCAATTAATTAACGTATACCAAAATATCCTTATTTTTATATTAAAATATCATCCGTTCTATTATTGTCAGGAAAGTATCTATTTATTCGTGAAACCTTAACATTGATATCTTTATAATATCTCTTTATAATGTTACATATTTGTTTAAGATTTGGGTGTTTTCCAGAAACATTTGATTTAATCAGCTCTTTTACGATATAAATGTTTCATCTGTGGCCCAGAAAGGTAAAATCATATTCTATAACTGCCTGTAAAAGCATGATTTATTCTGAATGATAATGTTTTTATTAAATGCCTTACTTCCGAATAATATATATATATATATATATATAAAATATATATATATATATATATATATATATATATATATATATAGAACTAATAAGGTTGATCACAAATCACTACCACCTGAGTTCAAATCTAGGTGTGGGCATGCCTAAAAATTGTTTCATCTTTAACTTTTCCTCATTAACTTTGGAGGCTGCTCGACCCATTTAGCCTACCATGTACACAAAGTGGCCATGGAACATCATCATCCAACATTGAGGGTGAGTGATTTTATATGAATCTGATTAGTTATAATAGACGTAATATGATCTGTGCGTTGGCGCGCACACGCACGCATGCACGCACAAACATACACATACTGATGCACTGACAACACACACACACACACACACACACACACACACACACACACACACACACACACACACACACACATACACACACACACACACACACAAACACACACACTATTTACATTTAAATAAACCATGCTTATTGTAGATCAGGCTGTATACAAATCTATGCATGTGCTGTGTATTGAGAACTTTAAATTATACAACGTTCTTATTAGGTCAGGCTTAATCTGTATATTAGGTCAAATTAATTAATACGTATGTTAATGGTTTAAATAAATGGGGTATCATAACTCCATACCTAGTGTTAATTAATATTCAATTATTCTACATTTCTCCGTCTCATTAATATCAAATTTAGCAACATTTATAGTACAATAAAAATGACTATTTAATCAAAGATGATGTAATATCTAAGCAGCTCATTTGAATAATCAGTCTGGTGTAGGCCCGATTACATAATGTATATTCTAAATACGGCGATGTATGCCGGGTATGTAATTACTACGTTTTGTGTTATTAATTAAAACATTTCTCTGTAACATATTAACATGATTAATGAAATAATCGGTTATGATAATAATCTATCATTATATAACTAAATCAGACGCCGTATAAAGGTTTTCTGTATTAATATGTCATCCTTCATAGTTTATAAACGTAATGAGTGTGATTAAGTCAATGAGATGTATTTGGATCTAGTAATACAACATTGATGCGGCATTATTTATATTTGTATATATATATATATATATATATATATATATATATATATATATATATATATAAATCTTCAGTTAACCGAATACACAGGGGACATAATTTCGATCTGCCGTATCACAGCCATGTCCCAGGTATAGGTATAAGACGCAAGATGGTGTTGTGATGTTAAATCAAATATGTAAGCCGGCGATTAACAACATTATAACATCGTCCTCGAACAATTCGTCTACACTAAAGCTGACTCGGTACGTGTCTATTATAAGACGTACCATTATTTGGATCTATATTGTATCAAGTTGGCCGAGCTGTTAGTGATCCGAAAACATGACAATAAAGAGACACCAGGGAATTAGTTATTTAATTAATGTGGTCTCTAATGATGACTGTTATTGTGAGGATATAACTGAAGATAGAAGTAGGACCATTTAGCAACCAGTATAGAGACATACATACATACATACATACATACATACATACATATATGCAGACAAATAGACAGACAAATAGAGAGAGATACATTTATACGGACAGACGGACGAACGGACAAACAGATACACATAGAGAAAGAGATACAGACAGAGCAACAGACATACCGACAGACAGATAGACAGACGTACATATATACCAATAGAGATACAGACCGACAGACAGACAGACAGACAGACAGACATACAGACACACAAACAGACAGACAGACAGACAGACAGACATACAGACAGACAGACAGACAGACAGACAGACAGATACAAATGCATTTATGGATATAGAGATACAGACAGAGTGGCAGATAGATAGACAGAGAAGCAGACAGACAGAAAAACAGACAGGAAATCAGACAGATAAAGAGACAGATTAAAAGACAGAAAGATAGACTAGCAGAAATACAGTCAGGTAGAGAGAGAGAGAGAGAGAGAGAGAGAGAGAGAGAGAGAGAGAGAGAGAGAGAGAGAGAGAGATACTGGTAGACAGAGTTAGAGAGACATACATACTGAAATACAGATAGAAAGACAGGCAGACACACAGGGCGGCAGACAGTTAGCTAGCTACCAACATCTCATCAGGTCTAAGTATGAGAGAGGAAAGTATGGGACAATTACTAATTTTGGTGTCCATGAATTAAAATTTATGAATACACAAACCATAAAAAGAACAAGGAAATAATAACGTTTCGTGGATAAGTGAAAAACAGTCAGTTTATTACAGAAGCTAAACCTCATTACTTTAAAAAAAGCTATTATTAAATATGAAATACTTTGACCTTCTATGGACACAAATAAGAAACACTACACAGTTTATTGTTTAATATTCAATAATGTTATTGTTATATCTGTATTAAACAGAACCGTTATCAGTTTAATTGTTATTCCTTTGTTTAGATAGAACAATAAATTAATATGCACCCTATATCAAGATACGTTTGTACTATCAACGAGGCGCATATGTTGATCATAATGGTGATGATGATGACGATGATAATGATGATGATAATGACGATGATGAGGATGTGTGAATCATAACAGGACTAGATAAGCAGATGACACATAGTTACTCTTTTGTTTGAAGTTTCGATGAAAAACTAAATGTCGCGGTATTTGTCAGAGCTTCCTAATGAATGTTTTCGCGATCATGATGTTGTTGTTGTTGTTATTGTTGTCGTTGTTGTTGTTCCTGATACCGTTCCCGCCACTGGTGCTGCTGCTGATAACATTTAATTATTATGTAATATACACTCGTAGATAACGTTTATTCATCGCTGTAGAAGAATTTATCTAAACGATCAATGTTTTCCAGCTGTAGATGAGGGTGTTTCGATAGCGCGATGGCAAGAGTATTGGGTTGTAGGTTCGAATCCGGTTTACACCCGTATTTGTGAGATTGTTCCCCCACACCGGAGACCACATCGGGCACATGTCCCATTTATGACCGGTGGCGAGTCTAAACAACTTAACCTAACTATAGTTAAGGAGTATGTACGTACCATTGTGTCTGTTTATAATAATTACAAATCTTCTATAGCGCCACTATCCTCGAAAAGAATCGAGCTCAGTGGCACACCTAGTACAGAGGTCGGATTAACTCATAGTCCAGGTACGATGCATAGTTAAAAAAACGCCTGAAAAGGTAGTTTTCAAATGGTGACGGAAAGAAACGATGCTATTTGATGACTTAACATGTTCAGGGAGTGAATTCGAAAGAGTAGGGGCAACATCTGATAAAGCACGAGTGCCAGTATGAGTTTTAACAATGGGAACAGACAACAAGTGAAAACCAGATGAACGGAGTTCTCTGGGCTTGGGTGATAAAGAAAGTATGGAGAATAGATATGAAAGTTCTCCAGAAGAAAAAGTGCAGAGTTTGAAAATGATGTGAGATTTAACAGGGAGCCAGTGAAGAGATTTCAGAAGTGGGACAGAATGGGAAAATCGAGGAGACCGTGGACAACTGTAGCTAAGCAGTTCTGAACAAACCGAAGTTTTAGAATATCCTTAGATGCGATGTTTTAAAGAAGTGAGTTGCAGTAATCAGTTCTCGAATATGATAGAAGTAGGAGCGACATGTCAGAGAAACCTGTTTTCTTAAATTAAAATCGCTATCAAATGTTACATTAAGATTAGGTAAAGTGTCTGATGAAAGATAAAGTGTCTGCTGTAGATAAAGATATATATTCCTGGGGGGTCATCTGCATATAAATGATGATCTAATTTGTGGCTGTGAATAAGAGAGCTTAATGGTGTGTTATTCAGAGTGAACAATAATGGTTCAAGAACAGAGCCTTGGGGAATAATGCCAAACAAAGGCACGGTTTAATGTATGTATCTGTGTCTGTATGTAGTTTGTTTACCAATGACTGTGTGTGTGATATGTATCTGTGTTTAATATGTTAGTTTCATGTATTTTTAGCCGCTGTAATGGTTATCTATCTCGTTATTTAAAATAAAATATAAAATACAGATGAAGTAGAAGAATCCAGAGATTGGTTAAACTATTTTGTGTACTCAAAACACCTCGGATATCATAGTTTAGTATTTAATCCAGTGAACACCCAGCGCCATTTATTGCGTAAGTTACCACCCAGTGTTTGCGAGCCGAGATATTAAACTTTGGCCAACAGAAGGTCAACGTTTTAGTTCGATCCGGGAAATGCATCGAACCGTCGTCTTTTCGTATTTGATTGTAATAAGATTAGAAATATTTTCCCCTTAAACAAATTGAATCATAGTTGTCATTATGATGATTATGATCATAATGATCCTGATCATCATGATCAGCATGATCATAATAATCGTCATGCTCATGATCATCATGATCATCATGATAATCATCATTATCAGCAACATCATCACCACCATCACCACCATCTCCACCACCATTATCATCATCACCATCATCATCATCATTAACATCGTGATCATCGTCACCATCATCATCATCATCATCATCATAAAAATAATAACACCAGTAAGTTATTTACAAATCATCATCTTCCTGTATAAAACTTTACAATAAGATAAACATTATGATTTACGTTTAGTTTTTAGGATAAAGAAGTCATTTACCAAATTAATCCGTTGTTCAGATTTTAATACACCGATAATATCCATTATTTGTTAATAAATAGATCAGTAAAGGTCATGGTATCATCACAGTTCACCACGATGATAAAGCAAAATGCCAGACTGATAACAGATGATGATGTAGTGGTGACAGCCATTATTGGTCATAAAGTTATTGTCTATTCTCCTGACATCCGCCATTGAGGGTTTGGGGTAATAAAGTGTTGAAGTCATATATTGATCCGTGAATAGCATTCCAGTACCTGGAGTTCAGACACGTACGCTCGCTCGCTCGCGCGCACATACACACACGCGCGCGCGCGCACACACACACACAATAATCATAGTATTTACTCAGGTTTGAGACGATATTTCGTTCTAGTCCAGTAATAATCCATTGTGCGGTATTGCTACTTTGTTTATATTTTAGTTAAATCGCTTCAGTGAGTCCATACTGAGTTAGTGTACATTCTTTTGTGGTGAACAAACTGTAATGTTTGTTAACACGCTGAGGCTATATATAGGGCTTGAATTTTCACTTAGGTTAGAGAAGAACTTCGAGGCCAGACCAGTCGGACGTGTATTGATACATGGTTCATATAGGTAGGATTTATTCAGTTATTCGAACCCAGAATAAAGCTGAGGTCAGCATCTGAGGTGTCGAAATGCTTTATATACAGGTTTCTTTTGGACCACAGAAAATTACTGTTGAATGTAAACTGTGGTGTCAAAATAGTTTATGATATGTATGTAGCAAGTCACCATTGAACCACACGCACGTGTTGTTTGTTGCGAGCTGTGGTATCAAATGGTATGTTTTTTACGTGCTTCCGCTTTTTGTACGTAGCCTGCATGTAGCCTCTTTTCTGTGGGCGTGACATATTTGTCGCGTACGAAAAGCGAATTAGCTGGTTCCCACAGGCTGATGAGTAGACCAGACACATGATTATGTATACGCACACATCTATTAATATCTGGAAGTATGGAAGATGTTATTTTTAGATTAATGTATGTATAGTTGTATTTGTATTTAGATTTATGGAGGTAGGTCTCGAAGGATGTTTAGATATGTTGATGCTCTGTGCCTGTTGCCTCTTACTATGTACCCTAACACACACATGCAGACACTCACGAAGACACTCACGAAGACACTCACGAAGACACTCACGAAGACACTCACGCAGACACTCACGTAGACACTCACGCAGACACTCACGCAGACACTCACGCAGACACTCACGCAGACACTCACGCAGACACTCACGCAGACACTCACGCATACACTCACGCAAACACACAGCCACAAAGACACACAGCCACACAGCCACACAGCCACACAGACACACAGCCACACAGACACACAGACACACAGCCACACAGCCACACAGACACACAGCCACACAGCCACACAGCCACACAGCCACACAGCCACACAGACACACAGCCACACAGCCACACAGACACACAGCCACACAGCCACACAGCCACACAGCCACACAGCCACACAGCCACACATACAGCCACTCACACAGCCACACAGCCACACAGACGATCACGAGACACAGACACACGCCATCACAGCCATCACGCACACACTCACTCAACATCGCACACTCAGACAGCCACCATTTCATCAGCCACTACAAGCACACTCACAGAGCCATTTGCACACAGCCATCACGAGCCATCTCGACAGCCAGCTCACACAGCCACTACAAGCCACTCACAGCCACTCACACAGCCACTCACACAGCCACTCACACAGCCACTCACACAGCCACTCACACAGCCACTCACACAGCCACTCACACAGCCACTCACACAGCCACTCACACACACTCACACAGCACTCACCACCACTCACACAGCATCACACAGACCACACAGCCACACAAGCCACACAAGCACACACAGCCACACAGCCACACAGACACACAGCCACACAGCCACACAGACACACAGCCACACAGACACACAGCCACACAGCCACACAGACACACAGCCACTCACACAGCCACTCACACAGCCACTCACACAGCCACACAGCCACCACACAGCCACACACAGCACACACAGACTCACACAGCATCACACAGCCACTACACAGCCATCAACAGCCACTCAGACAGCCACTCAACAGCCACTCACACAGCCACTCACACAGCCACTCACACAGCCACTCACACAGCCACTCACACAGCCACTCACACAGCCACTCACACAGCCACTCACACAGCCACTCACACAGCCACTCACACAGCCACTCACACAGCCACTCACAGCCACTCACACAGCCACTCACACAGCCACTCACACAGCCACTCACACAGCCACTCACACAGCCACTCACACAGCCACTCACACAGCCACTCACACAGCCACACAGCACACACAGACACACAGACACACAGACACACAGACACACAGCCACTCACACAGCCACTCACCAGCACTCAGACACCCAGACACTCAGACACTCAGACACTCAGACACTCAGACACACAGACACTCAGACACACAGACACTCAGACACTCACCTCAGACACTCAGACACTCAGACACTCACACACACTACAGACACACACACACAGCCACAAAGACAGAAACTACAAGAAAAACAATAATAATAACTTAATCGATCACTTATAATCGATATAAATCTACACACAACTTATCAGTACTTTATGAAACTCTATTCTCCATTAAAGGTCCATAACGAGTTCCAAATATTTGATAATTTAGACAAGAGTTTACATCAGAGGATGTTAAGTTAGATTTGATATCTTTATATTGGTACCAGGTGTTACCATCACAGCACGTTAAATAATAGATCATTTTAATTTCTAGAGAATCATGTCAAGGTTATATTATTTTTAGAAAGAAGGAAGGATGAAGGAAGGAAAGCGGCTCGGTAAACGTATTTGTACATCCATCTGTCAGCGCATCCATGGCTCATCTTGTCTATCTCAGTTATCTAAGAAACATATTTTTTATTAGTCTAATTTATGGATGTTATTTATTGTTACCAGATAGAATTTGTATTATTATTATAGTAGCAGCAGCACTAACAGTAGTAGTAGAAGTGAATGTTTGTTACTAATGTGATATACATATATACATCATAGGTCTAGATGGCATATCGAAGAGTTTCTTTTAATGTGTTTAATAATCTGAAGCTTGATTTAATTGATAAAACCTTTATGTTTATATAGTACTTATTAGCATCGTAAAAGGTCTAAGTGGATGATCACATCTAAAGAAATAAATTAATCATAACAATTGGTGCTGATATATTCTAAAATTGATATTATCAGATTCATTTTAATTATAGTATTGTGTTTTATGAAAACGAAACATTTCACTCTTGTATGTATGTATGTATGTATGCACGTTCCTTTAATCCTTGAAGCAGTCAGTATCAAGAAATCGTCAAAGAACACTGCGTTCCAAACAGAACAAAGGACTTATGTCTAGATTTTAATCCCGATCTAGACCTGTCCAATAGAAGATTGTTATCAACGTATCAGGTTTAACCACGGCAGTATGACGTCATCGGTAATGTTACGGACGTCGATACCAGGGCAGCTAATAATTGTTTATAAAATTGGTCAATAATGATAAAGAATACCCATCATTTTTGGAACCTTCCCACTAAAATACAACAAAAAATAAATGTGTACGCCATAAGAATATACAATGAGATGGATGGAAAATTTCCTATTTGTAATTGTTCCTAAAGCTGACTATAAGAAGTATTACAACTTAA
This sequence comes from Paralvinella palmiformis, assembly GCA_025642065.1. Taxonomy (NCBI): domain Eukaryota; kingdom Metazoa; phylum Annelida; class Polychaeta; order Terebellida; family Alvinellidae; genus Paralvinella; species Paralvinella palmiformis. Next base: position 1,088,712 of record JAODUP010000060.1, read on the forward strand.
CACCTAGAAGTCATTCATCTTATTATGATTAACTATTTATAATATAATAATATCTTCAATCGTGGAAGGATAACCTTGACATTGACTACAATATGTATTATGTATACATTCTATCAATAAACAATTAATCGATCTTATGTATCACATTTGACGAAATTTGCCATTGTTAACATCATTTTTAGGTTCATCGCTGACATCGTAATATTTCACATAGCTGTGATTAAAAACAAACCAAAATAAAACTAATTACAGAGATCATTATCACTATCAGCAGCATATGAATTGTTGCGCTGATCATTTACCTGTGTAAGTATATTGCTACTTCCTTTCTGTCTACGTAATGACAGTATACTTCTATAGACATTGACATGTTGATATATCGGCCAATTTGCTATGTCTGAATATCAGCCTAGGACAACACAACCAAAATGTCAAAGTAATGATTATGTTATTTGGCAGTCATTATACATTATTAGCCTAACATTGTCTAAAACTGAAGAACCCCCCCTTATATATATATATATATATATATATATATATATATATTATCTCCAAAGTCACTAGTAGTAAATACCATGTTCAGTGTTTCTAGACTACCATCAGCATTCATGTCTCTATCTGTTACTAGCTGACCAGTTTGTGGAATAATATGAGTGATTAATAGAAGATGTCTTAACTTTAGGTCCTTGAAATAAACATGATTGAAAAATCGCTGAATAATCGATATTCATATAGTTTAATAGGGAAAGAAAACACATCTAGGGATTTCCTTACAAAACATAAAAAGTGGGTTTTCATTGTGAAGTAATACAAGATGGTTATTCCGTGTATAATGCTGTTAAAGGTCAAGACTGTAAACAAACAGAAAGTATCTATATTTTAACTTCAGCTAAGATTTCTGGGTTATCTAATCCAATCTTCATTTGCTTGTTTTAGACATTGTTGATATATATTGACATGTATAAATATTTGTATTTATCCGAATAGCTTCACGATCTTAGACGAAGGTATAATCAGACGTCAGTAAGCCAGATTCGTATCTAATGAACGCTCTATAAATATAAACAGCTTAAAACATCGACCAGTAATTAATCAGTATATTTTATATGTCCCATGGTAATTACTCGGTACATCAACCATTGGGTGTTTCTATTTTCTGTAACCTTCGTCATGTTAGCCAATTAGCTAAGGCTATATTAAAACAAATTGTTGATTAACTAAAGATGCAACTGGGAAACAATGAGAATATAGTGAACTAGACAAAACTCGAATGGGAGCTAAGTATAGTTAAACATGTCGATGTTAGCATTCTGAGCGAAATAGCAGATTTATGATGTAAAATTAAACTGTTTTGATATTATCACAAGTATATTATCTATTCAGGATTCCAGCTAGACTCCAATAAATGAGACACGTGTGTTGTGGGTACATTAACAATTATGTAAAATTGATGTTAATATATTTATGTTGTTTGCACAACAACATTATGCCATTCCAGAAACAGAACATCAACAACTTAAATTATCCCGAAATCATGAAGTGTGGATTTTAATATTTCGATTACAACATTTAATGTAACAATATATTTTAGAATTAAAGTAAACATATACTGCCTTGTTGATTCTCAGGTATAGATCGTGGTAATTGATTGAAATATTCTTCTTATTACAAAAGTGTTCATAATTCTTCTAATTGTTTTGACTAATACATAAATAGTGTAAAAGAAATAGTTGGTAAATATAGTATGAAACATCGACATATTTTCTTTGTCATTATGTATGTCATAAGATGAAAAATGGATTTCTTGACCGATTTTAACCTTAAACTCAACTCATTCATTCACTTACTTAATATCGCAATAAATGAAATATGAAATGTTGTTATTTTACACAACAAGATGGTAAACCTGTCGTCTTGATGTTTAAGTCAAATATAAAATGCCCCTCAGACATTGTTCGAAAGAGGTTTGAACTAAAATAACCGAGTTCAGAAGTGAATTATTTTACAATTTAAGCCATTGAGACATATATCGTGATGTATGTTAAGTTAATTAATTGGCAATTTTGTATGATAGTCATCTGTTTAATTTAGGGAAAGGGGAGCATCCTCAAATTTTGCAGACTGATTCTTTTTGTTTGTTGCGTTTGTTTGTTGTTGTTTTTACTTAAATTATTATTATGGAATTTTCTGAAAACTCATTTCTTGCTTTTAACTGTTGTGATGCTCATAACACTTAATTTCTCCTATATTTAACCCAGAGCAGAGCAATAGCCAATTTGTATTAATGACTCGAGGACAATTTTCAAACTTATAATTTTTTAAGTGGTTGGTTATTTTAATTAGTAACATTTGTTTTAGTCATCTCTATATACATTAAAGTGTTTCTTCTTTGTGACGTAGATATGATCTGACTGGTTTTGTGTTACTTGCCAGTTCGTGGCCACAGCTTAATTCTAAAATGCCATTTGTTTGTCATTGCGAATTAAAGGTTATGGCCACAACTTTTATTACAGGAAGCGTGCAACATTTTGTTTGGAATATTTGTTCTAAGATAATGAACATCAAATAATAAATAATGTAACAGCAGATGTTCTTATAACTCTCTAGAATTCTGTTCACGTCGCTTCAATTCTGTCCCTAACACAGTTAGGTTTGAAGAAAGCCACAACAAACACCAGCTAGTGTACTGATCAGGTTATCTAGTTGGCTTAATTAATATTCACAAACATCATAGCAACGTATTTCATGTTTCTGATTAATTTCTTCAAACATTGTTCCTGAAAATGTCTCCATTTATAGATAAATAACACTAGTTTATCTAATAACGGGAACTATCAGGTATTATTACGATAAACTTATATCAGTTATATCACGAACAATTATATTCAATCGTTTGGTCGAATGGATAATTCCAGTTATAATGCTAATTACATACAAAATGTCTAAATGATGAATTGATTAACAATTTGGTCGACTATTTAGTAAGTTGGACAATTATATATTTAGCTAACCAGTGAATCAACTTTTAAATATATCCATTCCTCCTTTCCGCATTGATAAACAAAATCATTGAATGGATACTATTCAGGTACAATCTTGAAAGTTTAAAGGCATGTGATATTTTATTGGTGGTTTCAGTTGATTTTATGAAATAATTTTCTAGCCTTAATTGCAATGTGATTAAGCACACATGTTTATTTTGGCTTTCTAATATCATGATCTCTATAAAATCTTGCTAAGCTGATATAAATTAACTTACTAATTATGAGCTAATTAAGTTGTTATCATAACTATGACATTTACAATAGTTCATATCAAGAGTTCATATTAAGTAGTGTGTGATCTAGAAAGGAACATAAAAGTGGCATTTCACGAAGACTAAATGGTTAACAAAAGCATGCAATTATTGATATTTTGTATGAAAGGCTGGATTAGATGTGCCTAATTGAATACATTAGGCAATTTACGAGTGAAGTGATAAGGAGATAAAATGAAGATATTTTTTATATATTCAGACACATACTAAGATCACTTTGTTCTGTTTGTTCGGACATAATTTTTAAACAAAATAAATTCCGCATTCACGTCTTTACTGAAGCTGTCTTATCATTTGAAAAAAATATACGCGTTTTAGTGAAATAAAATCACTCAATTATCTGAATTGACTTGGTTCAGGTAATATATTAGATGGATCGACCCTATCAAAATCATTTTACAAACAAATTCTTTGGATTAACTGACATTTTATCTGAAAATAAAAAGCTACTTTCACATTTACGTCATTGGAAGTGATCATTGTCACACCATCCGAGTTATTGTTACTTCATTATCCTTTAAACAAAGGGCAACTTCAATATTAAGATGTCCATATTAGGGGCAATATTACATCAGATATATTGGATAATTATTTTTATTTACGTTATATGTGACATCTCCACCTGAAACATTAATTACGTAACAAAATTACCAATTGAATATGTCTTATATAATTATTTTAAAATTATTTTCTCATGTGAATATGCTTGTTCATATGAATAAGCTTCGTGTTGTATGTGAATAAGTAAAACAAATAAGAATATGTTTCGTCTTATATCGTATTTTAAAAATTTTGTCACATTGTATAGTAACTCTCAATTTGCATCAAATGACCATTGTCCGACATTAGGTATAGATATGTAGGTAGGTAGGTAGGTGATAGGTATTTTAACTGTGCCACCTGAATAATATACACATTTAAAGCATTATTACAATGATAACTGCAGCTTATGATATTTACAAAAAGCCACGAGTCGTAGAGCCCTTGTGTTACATGTATGTAATAATAACATTATAATAAACGAAGGGCTATACTACTCTGATAATGAAAACCAAACATATTGGGAAGTAATAGGGGGGGTATGTTAATTCCCCCGAAAAAAATTTAAAAAATTACACTTTTAAAAAAACCCAAATTTTTTAAAATTTTCTTTTACAAAAAAAATTTTTTTTGGGGTTTTAAAAATTCTTTTTTTTTGTAGTAATGGAATGTTTTATGTGAGAGGAAAGTTGATACCAAACTTCTGGCGCTTTATAAATGAAACATGACATAATTTGAGATGAGGTGAAGTGCTGAACATGAGGGTCATTGGCATATCTTGAGCTATGGGCGTGTATAACGTTATTAGCGGGTGAAGCGATTATGAATGCGAAGGAATAGAATGGGTTTGTAGTACATTTACATCAGTTTAACCTAATTTTTGTTTACGTGGGTATTTTAGGGGTAATATCTTTAGTTGTTTGTATCTGGAATTAGATATTGCACGAATAACTTTATTTTACACTATTTCAATTTTTGTCAAAGATATTGAAGCAGATCCTTAGAACAATAAACCGTGGAAGATGTATGGAATAATTAAAGAGCAACAGGTAGTTTTAAGACGAATATTTCCCAATATATGTTTAGACATATTTAGCCAATATATAAACAACTGGACATTTTAAGATTTTATTTATAGTCTTTATAATTAAAAAACAACAACAACATATGCTTAGTTTGTTGGAGACAATTTAAGAAAATGTTACCCGATTTAAACCATTCTAATATATGCTTAAGATCAGCAGTAATAATTTGTATCAAATGTACCAAATTAGGTCAGTTGTATTAAACATATACGTAATCAAAGAAGATGATACATCTAGTGAACTACAAGGTGTTTGGTATATCATTGGTATAGATTATTAATAGTGAAGGATTAAGTACAGGACCTTGCGGCACACCACGTGACTTCTCAATACAATATTTTGGAATTTTTGTACATCCCAAATTGTATTCTATCAGATAAGTTGCTCCTGAACCATTCTAAGACCTGACTCCGAATACCATAATGTCTCAATTTACTGAATAATGTGATGTGGTTATTGGTGTCGAAAGCCTTGTAGAGGTCCAGGACGACTCCTATCAATAGTATTTAGTTTGTTATGAAAGATTCTACGGATTTTGAGGTATTTTCTGTTATAGTGATTATTGCACAATGTCTTGGCGGAAAACCACACTGACCGTCACAAACGGCTTTTGTGTATTCAAGAAGTGATAAAGCCATTTGTGCACAATGTTTCCAAAACTGGGTTATAGTGAAATTAGACCGTATTTGGTACATTGCTCAGTATTTCTTCCTTTATATAGAGGTATAACTTTGGCTATTATCGTAATTTGAGGGACAATACCGTTTCTAAAGATGTGTTTATTAATTTGGTCAAGAGCATTTTAGTACTAGACTTGATTATTGGTATGAACTTTGTGCTTATGTTATCTGTTTCACAACTTGATTTTTGCAATAAGGATGTGATAATGTTATCAATATGTTCTGAGCTAGTTGGTGAGAAACTATAGAATTTTACATCGTCCTGAGGTTAAATATTCTCCAACATAAATGTTTATTAGCTTTTTGAATAGCATCAGCAAACATCTTCCCAACTTTACTAGCATATACCAAGAACCCTTTCGATATGGTTAAGATATTATTAGTTTTTACACCATAGATGTTCAAGAGTTCTGATGACATTATTATTAGTTTGAAAGGGGCATATTGATGGATTGTTATTATTATGTTGACAAAGAGTATTAAGCCTTCTTACCTTGTATTGGTATCAAGTATACGCCACACAAAAAGAATCACTTACGACCTTTTACAATATCAGTTATTTATTATTTCCCTTTAAGACTCTAGACTCACCCGGACTCTCTATGATTGGACAGTTTACATCATGTCTGATTGAGTTAGTAAATGGCTTGCTACATTTTGATCCATGAAAACTTGAAGCAGTTTGAGATGCCAAGCTAATGGGATCAATCCATCAATTTATGCCTTGATTTGTCGACCGATCGTTCTTTTGGCTGCTTGCTTGATACCTTGATTTTGCTTTCTTGATTGATAGATTGATTGATTGGTCTAACAATCCATCCATCCATCCATTCATCCATCCGTCCGCGCATCTATATATTCAAAACAAAAATTATATTTTTAGGTGGCTACAGGTTGCGAATACTTGGAGAAACTTGAGTATATCGGGTCCTCAATACCACTGTCTTGTCCTTTCCTTTACAATAACAATGATGAAAGTTGGCGTTACATAATACTTTTGCCAAATATGTCTTGTGTTTTAGTACTCATAAAAATGTACAGTATTCCCATGCGACTTAATTACAATAAAATGAAGTTAATTACTTGATTGTATTCTTAGACTAAAATATTTAATGTTTAATGTTTTGATCATTACCGAAATGTTGATAGTTGCTGCCAGAACAAGAAAGGATAAATGAAAGAGTCTGGTTATTAATAAATAGCTTAATATCTTTCTAAGTTAAACATTTCGGTTTCAATTTTGTATTGTATGTATTTATTTTCTTTCGGTGACTAAACTGGTTTGCAGTCCTTATTAACGAAACAAACTAATGTGCATGTGCATCGATAACTCCATAGATGCACATATCCATTCAATCATATATCAGTCCCCAAAGGTCGGTCATTATATCCCTCCATCTGTATACACAGTGGCGGACTTTATCTAAACATATTGGTTTCCAGGAGACAACGGGAGTCCATCCCCAACTACACTGCTATCATTTGACATTTATGACGAATAAATACAATTTACAAACAAAAAACGCAAGTGGAAAAAGGTGCAATAAAAATGTTTAGAAACAGCATATATATATATATTTTTGTAATTACAGAGGTATTGAACACATTAATGACGGTATATTAAATTTTGAATTGAATTTTTAAATATCTATTTTACATTTTAAATAATTGGTGAACATTTAAAAATAGTTTTGCTTATACATAACATTGTAGTTATAAATTAAAACAGGTGTATTGCATGTAGTCCCCTATATAAATAGCAATCGTTTAGCCAATCCTTTTCAAGTGGGTAGCACAATGTTTTATTCCAAATTCTCCCCGGACAGCCAGGTTCTTTGTCTTGTTTTTACGATCTTTAACTTTTAAAACGTCTTCCCAAATTTGACTGATAGTGTGCAGATGACTTTATAAAGTTCATAAAGGTTATCTTATGGCTTGTCGTGAAGTATGTCGGATGAGGGTTTAGAACACTCGATGTTGTGCTGCAAAGTTTAAAATTGTTTCCACGAATCCATCTCCTCATCAATTTTAAACATTGCGATGTTAGAAAACTATTCTGCTCAAGAAACGTCATGACTAAATATTTATTTTATCATATTTTTCATCATTTGGATTAACATGTTGATAGTTGTTTTACTCAGGTAAATAACAGGTCCAGTACAACGCGTTTACTTTGAGTCTTTCTTTGCTATTCTAATCGTTTGATTCTTTGTCTAGCCTTGTTTGGCACTGTAGTAACGTGAATTTCTATAATAGGGTCATATTTTGCCACCAGCTGCACTGTAGATAAAACACAGCCATGATTTAGAACCTATTATCGAGAGTGTAGCCAATTCATTTTTATGACATCGAAAAGAAAGTGTTTGCTTGCCTAACGTCTTTATTATATATATAATCCTCATGCCAATACTTCTCTGCTTTGATACTTCTTCTTTCCTTTTAACCAGTGAGGCTCCAAACAATTATATAAAGATTCATCAGTAACCACATTAATATATCGCTGACGATTTCTGCCATGTGTTTTTATCGATTTGTGTAAAACAACACTTTGACTAATACGTCTGTAATGGCTAAAGCCACTTATAAAGGATGATGTATTACAAGTGTTGAGACACTCAAAGGCTAAACAGTATGACCAACATAAACATCTATTTTCTTTGTTATATGTTAGCCATTTTCTTGGCACTGAATCATTCATAACATTTCTTCTCATACAAACGAGCATCAAATGGCAGATCATCAATCGGCTGAAATGGATGTTCAGCAAAAACAATTTTTCACATTTGCTTGCGATGGATAGTGGAAGATTCCGTTTGGTTATCTGCCATTTTCCTGTGTAGATTCATTTACAGGATGTGCTTCAGAAATCAGGTCGTTTATGTCTGAACGAAGTTCTTATTCCCTGTCACTAGTTGAAGCTATATGTTCTGAAATTGCAGCTACAGGCAGTACAGATAACAGCAGAATGAAACAAGATCTACTCGAGCTGGGTTGATTAGTAAACGACGTACTCGGATTTGTCTCTATATTCAAAGAGCACTTCCCGTTCGTGTAGCTCACATGTCATTTCATCATCACAATGCGTATTGTTTCTTGCTTTTTAGTTATTTACTGCAAAACTTAACATTGACGTGGATAGTTTTTGTGGTATTATAAAATCTTAATATTTTAATCACTTGACTGATTCTTGCTTCGGCTTACTAGACATCAATCTAGGGTCAAAACTAATTTCACCCATGAAATTAATAAACAAAATAAATGGGGTAGCTAGCCAGGAAAGGTTTTAAAAACTAAAAAGAAAACTCAAGATATATCTCGTGCGGTCTCTAATTCGTGCTACGTATTTCTTCGTCTTATATACAACCCACATTTAAATTATATACTAGGACATTAGGAGAGCATCGGGTGCTTTTTTAATACACAACGTACACAAAATATATTGACAACATTGAATAGGAAATTGTTACTTAGTGAGAGGTTTTAAGTGATTTCAATTTAATATTATAGTAGAATTATATATTGGCAGATCATCGTTATTTCCAATGGGTCTATATGACGTCACAAGGAGAAAAACATGGCACAAGAAAAAAACAGGCGCTCTCTTATATGGGAATAATGGCTAATTACTTGAAGTTTGAACGTCTTTGTTCTCCAGTGACCTTGCGATAGTTTCTCATTATCACGTCATATCGTCCCAAGTGAAATACAACATAAAATTTAAAACGATGAATTATATAGCATCAAGCTAAAATCGCTTCAAACATATTACTAAGTGAAATAACTCCTACCCAATATCATACACATCTTGTGTATACATTTAGAATTAGAAAAGTGCCCGGTGTTCCGGGACAATCCCGAAAGAAAGAATGCCCAAGGGTATAAAACTGACCGATAATAAATCGAGGCTTACTACAAATACAGAATGAAGTTCGAAACGCTCATAAAATCCGTTAAGAAAATAAGCTCTGAAGTCTAAATGCGGCCACTTCCATTTGATCCCATCACCAAATCGGTATCGTACAACTCAGCAATCAATTTGATATGTTCACACTTCTGGTGAGAAATAACTGAGGGGCCCTGGAACACACGAAACAATATCAATGAATGAATTACCTGATTTCATTTTGAGAGTCGAAAGTTCCACACTCATAAAGGTGTCTTATCATTTGAAGTAAAATTTATATTTCGTCCCACTACACAAAATTTAATTCTTCTCAATACACCAGTCTTAGGACGCTAACTACGGATAGATTGGATGCTAAAGTGGAGAACGCTAAGTTGAGAAGCCCACTCAGTTGCTAACCTCAGCTGGTAAAATCACTGCCAGATTAACGACTTAGAATTCAAATATTGAGACTTTTTTTTAAACGAAAGAACAAAATTACTGTATTTTTAATTGTATATGTTATTTTAATTATAAATGGTTATTTAATTTTTTACAGATAATTAATATCATTCAAAAGAATTGATTATATATTTTCTTATTAAAATACTAATTCAATGTAAATCCTAATTGGATGATTAAAGTAATAATAACACCACTAAATTACAATGCATTTATTTCTTAAAGTAAAAGGTGAGGATATTGTTCAACTCTTATGTTATGATACATATTCCGTTGACTTATATAATATAAAAATTCGTTTAGAATTAGTGAAAGAAAGGAATAACAAGTTTATCACAAGAAAGCATCATATTAAATGGTGATTTTTCGTTGTTGACAAAACATACTCTAGCTAAGACAGACAATTGTTTGTCTGTCTACTTGTATATCATTCAGGTCTGTATGTTAATATTTCTAATTTTTGTCCTCCCACCTTTTCATTATGCAAATGACATATCATGACACGGGTAGGTATCTATTTTTGTCACTAACAGAGCATGTGTCTCGTTCCATAAATATTTTTATTTTAATTATTCTTATTCAAGGAACCAATATGTATAAGAAATAAGCTGAATTAATTTCCTGAACTTTGTATATATTTAGAACTAAAACATCTATACTAACAGAATGAATATTTTTCAGAAGTAGCTGTTACTTGTTATTTAACCCTATATAATGTGTAGATATTGATTCGGACGAAATACGTCCTGGTCCATTTTCTGTGTTTGAAGATGGATTATCCAAATCCATTTAGGTGTCAGTGTATAATTTGATATTACGATAGCTAAATGGAAAACCTGTGTTTTACACAGTACCTGTGGAATTATTATGCGATCTCGAAAAATAACACAAAGCAGTTATCATAACGCCAGTTAACAGATAGCCATAAAATAAAGATGCAGTGAACGTTATACATGATTATCTAATATAATGAATCACAAACAATGAAAGAAGAAATAGTTTATCAAAGACAAGTAGAGATTAAATAAAGATGTTCTTAACAGGAGATTAATATATTGTACCGAATTCGCTTTTTGAGGGCACAAATATGACTATTTAAAATAATAAACGCAAAAGAAAAGTTATGGTTATAAGAGATACGTAGCAATATTAATATTGGGGGGTAGCTAAAAAGAACGCACAATAATTTAATAAAGAGCTAAACAAATCAACTTCTATTCCATCTTATTTAGAATGTCTTTAATATTTATGCTTTAATTAAAGTTTATTAATATTGAAATACCGAAATCTCCAATGGACAACGTCAATACACAAGAAAAGACGAATATCATAATCGAATCAATACAAATTAGCGAATATTAAAATATAATTATGTACAATATTACAAACAAAATAAAATGAATTAACTACGAAATATTATTACGTCTTAATATCAGTTAAACAATGATATAAATAACTAAACTCTCTCCCATCATAAAATGTTAATAGGCAAAATACGAAATGATAAATAGTTATATTTAATCAAATACGACATATATAATAAACACAGGATAAATATAAGAAGAGAGAAGTTTCACTTAAGGCAGTGATTATTATTATGATTATGATTATGATTATTATTATTATTATTATTATTATTATTATTATTATCATCATCATCATCATCATCATCATCATCCTTATTATTATTATTGAATCCTGTAACGATTGTGTATATTATGGTATCAGTTAACTTTCCTTATCTGTCTTTGACCTATCATTACAACATAACAGGAAGTAGTTACTAAATTACCTCCTATCGTAATAGATGGATGGAAGTATGAAACCAATAATTTCGTCTTATCATGTAACTGGAACCCGTTAAAAACTGTGATGTATGTTATTGTTGCTGATCTTACTAACAGGAATGTTGACCGAAAGATCATGTTTGCTTTAATAAATACTAATTTATGTGAAAGATGATTAGCTTTATACCAAGATAGAGGTTGTTTACAATCGAATTAGATTTTACTGAATGATTACACCTATATTGTTTTAGTCTTAACTTACCTCGGTAGCTTTCTTATAATCCTTATATATATATATCGGAATGTGTGTTGGTCTGTCTGCCTGATTGGGTCTTTGTGTTTCTGGCATAATGGTCAAATACAATGATGTAACAACAAACACGACAATAACAAAACACCAGAACAACTAAAACACTCCGATCATTGTTTATATCAGTGTTCAATCTCTTCACGTGTTTATTTCCATCCTCCGTCGACGTCAAGGTATTTCTTTCTCGTACCATCCAGCGACGTGTATTCCACGCCTTTCTAAATTGACACAAAATATACTCTATATAAAAGTCTCCAGAATATCAAACCATATCGATAATTCAGCTTACACTAGACGATAAATGTTAAGTTATACCTTATGTGTCTATATTTTCAGCAGGTATTACCAAGCATAACACATTAAATAATAAAATCGTTTTATTTAGCCACAGAACCAGTATATCTCATATGTTATCTTTAGTAGCTGTTAGGGAGCAAGATTATTTTCTACCTGCCACATTTAAGTTTAATCAAAAATGAGTGGCGATATATTCTAAAATGTATATTTTCTGATTGATTTGAATTATATTCTTTGATTCTATAGGACATCAAAATAATACTGTCTTTGATGAATATAAATCAAATCCTTCATTCTCTAAATGTACAAAGGACTCCACTTGTTTCTATTTAGTAGTGCTCATCTGGAGCTGTTATCAGTTCTAACCATCTCGGCCATGTTAAGAAAGATGGTACGAAACAAGTGACAGTTGATTATAAAATCAGTTAATAATAATGGAGAGTACCCTTCATTTAAAAAAAACCCCACTAAAATATACCAAATAAATAGGTGCGTCAGAAGAAAAGACAATGCGATTGAGAGACAAGTCTTTAGTTGTTATCTTTTCAAACGCTGACTCTCCGTAGCATCTTGTCTTTCATAGGCACTGATTAGTAATCTGATTATCACAAATAGTTTATAGAATCACAATATTTTCCTTTACGGAAATGGAAATCTTGAATTTTTATGTTTATGATGTATATATTCTGTCATTAGATAAAATAAAAAACGCTAGGTGTCATATTTTAAAATATTTACTATTGTTAATAAAGCATATCACTTTAATAAAAACAAATGTTCATCTTCATTATCAAAAGAAGTTATAATTAACAAAACAATCACTATCACTATTAGTAAAAAATCGACGGAATGAGATGAGCGCATCATTTTTCTTCAGATTTAAAGCGATCAAATTCATTTTATGTCTACGTTTTAAGCAAAAAAGTGGTATACGATTATCGAAGGATCATCGATAAATCTACACAGACGAGCAGCTCATTCGATCAAAGAATATCAGTTAATGTCAGCAAATCCTAAATTACTAACTAAGAATTATGTTAATTGGTAGACTTTCTACATTATAACCGTAACACGTTCTAAGACTGAAAACAAATTATTCTAAATGTACTTTCAGACAAAATAAAGTATACATAACAATTATCTCGGACCCAAAAGTATATGCCATACTCGAGGTTCTATGACTAACATCGACATTCGTATCTTTTTTACATTAATAGGTTATTAGTTTATCAGCTTATGGGACGATACGGGCGATTAGTAGAAATAAATATCATAACCTCTAGTACTCGAAATAAAAACACGACTCTAATATTTCTAAATAACATATATTTAAGTAGTTATAACTCAAGTAAGTTGCATCACGTAGTTTCGATCGAAACGCATCAGAATACATTAAGTTAGGCATGGTACCGAATTGGGATGTATACCTAATTTGTGTTTATCCGAATATCTGCATATTCATGAGCTAAGGAATAGGTCACAACATTTAGTTAGTCAGATTCACGTTTAAAGAAAACTCGAAAAATATAAATAGGTTAAGACATTGACGAACTGTTTATTCTATATATGTCATGGTGATTACCCAATCAATCAATAATTGGGTGATCTACTTCCTTTAACATTCATCATGTCAGCTTTATAGATACTGCTCTATTAAACCAAATTGTAGATTAAGAAAAGATGCCACGGAAGAAATGACAAGAAAGTAGTAACTCAATAAAAGTAGTAACTCAATAAAAGTAGTAACTCAATAAAAGTAGTAACTCAATTAAAGTAGTAACTCAATAAAAGTAGTAACTCAATAAAAGTAGTAACTAAGTAAAAGTAGTAACTCAATAAAAGTAGTAACTCAGTAAAAGTAGTAACTCAATAAAAGTAGTAACTCAATAAAAGTAGTAACTCAATAAAAGTAGTAACTCAATAAAAGTAGTAACTCAATAAAAGTAGTAACTCAATAAAAGAAGTAACTCAATAAAAGTAGTAACTCAATAAAAGTAGTAACTCAATAAAAGTAGTAACTCAATTAAAGTAGTAACTCAATAAAAGTAGTAACTCAATAAAGTAGTAACTCAATAAAAGTAGTAACTCAATAAAAGTAGTAACTCAATAAAAGTAGTAACTCAATAAAAGTAGTAACTCAATTAAAGTAGAACGGAGCTGAATATATTAGGACTTTTTTATGTTAATATTCCGAGCTAAATATTAACACTTAAAGTTTCGAGTTTAACTTCGATAAATCGGACACGACGAGTTGTGATGACCTCAAATATATAAACAAAAAGACAACTGATGTCATAATATTTATTGTATTTGTGTATCAGTAGTGTGCCGTTCTAGAAAGAGAAGATCAATAAATTATATTTTCCTGAAATCGTCACAATAAGTTATAGATGGATACTGCTTTATTATATAATTAAATAAATGATTATCATCAATCAGTCGCGGCAATTTATTGAATCGAATTTCTCATTAGAATAATGTTAACAATTCATTTATTTGCGTTGATTGATATTTAGCAACTAAAAATAATATTTAAATACATCAGTTACTGACGTAAACATCAATCTTGAGAACAACCAGCGATTAGATGCGCAGTGTGTAACTAGAGAAGCTTGATAATGCTCTTTAGTGAATATTTGATAAACAAGTAACTTTGATATTTCATTTCTAAATTGTCACTGCTTCAGAGGATCTTTGAGGGATTGATGATAATAGATTGAAGACCAAAATCAATTTAATAGGAGATTCTAGTTTGAATGATTGAATAGATTTTAAAACCAAAATCTGGAATTAAACAAATAGTTATGTGAGAATGGTGAATATGTTAAAAGTCATTTTTCACTTAATACAAAGGACAAATGTTATTTAATAAAGATCGCGCACAATTAATTATATTACTGTGAGAAGAAAAGGCGTTAAATATTTTAATGAGAGCTGAAAAGAAAAATAGTAGCAACATATTGTCTTTTTTACTTTGATTTATTTATTATGTCAATGTTTATTTCATAAGAGGCGACTCAAATAAAATGACATTAAAGGACTTTTATTTCTCTACTCTAAAATAGTATTTAATCCTGTTTTTATCATAAAAATAAAATAGAGAGATGGAAAAACATTGTAGTTTATTTGAGCTATTGTTATCTAAGAGTTTAGTCAACACTTACTTCTTTTTGATTCATTTTCTCTATATATTATGTATTTAATTTGTAGACTTGTGAGTGTTCTAGTTAATTGTATGTCGAATGATGGTAATTTTTAGGCATTCTAATTAGTAGCTAACTTATTCGTCTGTGCAACTACTAATGTAGGATTTAGTGTAATAGCTTATTATCCTAAGTGTGCTATATAAGATAAGGATGCTACTTAATTTCTTTTCTGATTCCTTAAAGTATATTAAACTTCAAAATATAAGATACAAATACCCTAATTTAGAAAATGGGTATAATTTATAACAAGTGGATTATGGCCCGAAAGGATGATATGATACATTGAGTTAAATTGTCGTAAGTCTTTGTTTTTAAATAAAAATGACTCAGCTCGGCATATGTTCCTTTTGTAACCAACGATTATACAGATTAATAATATTACTCTAACCGTAGTGCGTAACTCACATGTCTGTCTTTAAAGTAAAAGTTTAAATCGTTAGGGAATTTTAATTACCAAATAAATGAAAGATAACATGACTTTTAAATCATTTTAAATTCAAATAAAACTATTAGACAAGGAAAATATATTCTGAATATAAGCTAGTGTAAATACACAATACAATCAGTAATATTCCATCGGTCATAAGACCTGCCGCGTATTCCCGCTAATACAATCACGTGGTTCGGTGAATGGCGCCGATGTCGACTTCCGGTGGATCATAAGGATTGTCTTACCAGAAGCACAATCATAACAGAAAATTTAATATATATTGGTTTAACTATTCATAACTATATACATTAATAGAGCTAAACGATAATTATATTACAATGATAAACCTAACTTCGTATAACATGTAAACTTGATATTTAAACATAGCATCATATCAAATATCTACGTTTATGATCGTGATAGAGAAGAATTAAATTAGTGGCAAATATTGCACATAAATATTCCTAAACTCTGGTCTACAAGATGGAGCGTAATGGCCTCTTGTATCTCCAGACAGGACGAAACGGAGATGGTGTAAGGTTTGTGCGGAGCGGCTTTGTTACAGGGGTAAGTTGTTGCTACTTATTTCTACATAGTCCGGTTCTGTTGGCATAAATGCCATGTCACTGATCGTTATATTTCTCATAGAACTGTTTAATTACTGAATACATTATATTACCATTGCATGTGCTAGGCATGCATAAAAGTCACGTTTCCCGATTTTAATATATTAGTATAATTATATATTTCCCAGGTTTTGTTTCGTATGTTGAACCAAATAAAGACGAATTGTATGCGTGGTCAAATAAAAATAATAATAAGTCTAGATTGTTCGAAAAATAAAACATTTTCTAGCTTAAAAAACTACAAATTTGTGTGAGAAGATAGACCTAGTCTGACTCAAGAGAGCATCTTTTTATTGTTTTTATCATTTTAAGAGTAGATTTTTGTTACTCTTAAACAAGTTTGTTTCTGTTATGAGAAATGATGATATTCATATTCTTTTTTCCTCGAAGAGAAATTTGCTTTTCTGAGTAAAACTAAAAAAAAAGTTGTTTCCCCAAATCACTATTTTGCCCACCAATGTTGGATTTATACAGAGGTTTGTAGGTATGCACATATCTATACAAACTTGGAAATGTTTATAAAAGTAGTGAAATAAAGGAGGAATAAGGCGCCTAGAAAGAAATTATCATATTAACTTTTAATTGTTTAGGACAACTTTAGATATAAACGATAACGTAATAAAAATAATTATGTATTGTGATGTTTTTGTAGACAAAGTATACTCTAGGTAAGACATATATTTGTTGGCTTCTTTATATTTTGATAATCGTAGCTGTGGTGTTTATATCAGGTGATTGTCACTAATATAACATTTGATTGACTCATCATCGTATATTCACGTTTTAACTTCAGAATCAAGAAGACGCAGATACCACACCTACCAAGAACACGAAATTGAGCTTCACATCATATCAAATGATAAATTTCCTGAGCTATATATATATATATATATATATATATATATATATATATATATATATATATATATATATATATATATATATATATATATATATAGGTATAATGCAATGACACTAAACAAATGAAAAGTACTTTACACAAAGTAAATCTTATCTCGAACTGTTGGCAAGAATAAACGATTGTAATATCTTGGTTCTAATGTATACAAAGTAAATCTAAAAAGGAAACATTGGTCTATTGTTAGTAGGTCAAGATCAGACTCCCTGAAACATATTTTCCAGATGTGGTATTTTTTTGTTTTAAACTTTGTACAGTCATTAGACATAGGTAACATGTGGTTCCTTTTCTCTATTTGAAATATGTCGGAACATTGGCCATCGGAAGGATTATGATTTAACATCTTCCGATCATTCAACTTTGTTAATAAAGGAGTTTATGGAAAGATAATATTAAATTTGACAATTACCTTTATGACGGTATATGTTCTGTCTTTAGATTCAGAACGATGGTACATGGAGTAATAAATAAATTGAACATTAAGCGGTTTATTTCACGACATTTGCCATCATATATATCCTTATTATGTCTCTCATTAATATCGTAATCCTTATCAGCATCATTTTAAGAAAGGTGTAAAAAAGAAACAAAAATATAATTATTATAATTTTCAATTTATGACGTTTTGCATTCGTCTTCTTCCCGTATTAGTACAATGCTATTTTCGTAGCATTCAATGCGATCAAGGTCATTCTCTGTTTGTGTTTCAAATCATAAAAGTTGAACTACCAATGAATGTACGCCTCGACTAGCAGAGAAATATTGGGTTTTAACACTCATCTCGGTCTAAATATCAGTAAAGGTAAGAACAACCAAGATGTCAAACTGTTGATTATGTTTGTTGGCAGGTATTACACATTATTAGCCGAACAGTTTCTTACGATTGAAACAACATATTCTAGATAGATCATTAAGTACAACAATGGTGTGCAAGTCGACCAGCTACTAGTTGCAGGATGCATAATTGATATTTAAGCAGCTAAAAGGATAGAAATATGTATTGCATATATCCCACAAAGTAATTCAGTGTATAATATTTTAAAGTTCAGGCTTAACACACGTAAGACGAATCGAAATATTCACAGTAACAAAGTTTTCCATGTTGACAAAATCACTCTGTTTTCGTTGGTATTGCATAATTTTGTTATATGTGGGCAGATATAAATATTTATAATTATCAATATATCTAAGGTATAACCAGACAGGTATCGAGTCTCATTCTCAGCTAAAGCTCTGCTCTAACAATACAAAAAGGAAAGACATTCAACAGCGACGAATCCGTATGTTATATGTATATAATTGTAATTACTGATTCAATAAACAATTCGTTTGAATCGAATGCAAATTTTCCAGCTGAACTTTCATAAAAAGAGACATCACAAGTAACTTGTACCTTAAATATAGACTGAAATTGATGTCACCATATTTTATGTTATTTGTACTTCGTAGTTTCATTTACTAGAACCATAAAATCAACAAATGATATTTTCCGAGAGACTTGAAATAATGTGGTGTTCCTTTGTGCACAGGATAAGCTGAATGACAAGAACAACTTCCAAAGATAATGAGGCGAAGTGAAGGATTAAACAGTTTTCAGACATAATTGTTTCAAGGACTGATCCTAGATGTTGGAGTTATGTGCCAACCACGTTACCAGTTTAGCCGTTGAAACGCCTTAAATATCGAGATAAATTATACAAATTTATTTTTTTGTGTAAAATGCATCTGTTTATTTTCAAGAATGGCTTCCATCATCACGTCTTACATTGTTTTCGCATTACCATGGTATTAATTAAATCGAATCTTCTGAATACCTATTGCCATTTTTCTGTTTTTAGAATAATAATTATATTATATTTTCTTCTCACATTTCCACACCCTGATTTTACATTAAGGTATTTGGCGTTAATGACTTTGAGTCATTACAGTCCTCGCGAAATCTGTCATGTGGAGAACTTAAAAAAGTTATATTTTGGTATGAGTCAAGTCGTAATAAATCGACCGACTTTAACTTATCCCCATAAATTTAAATATTTCACTTTTCTGAATTATACGTGATATGATAAGGTTTTGTGTTACTTAGCTAAGCTTAATCTGAAACAGCACCTGTCAATCAATCTGAATTCAACGTAAGGGCTACAGCCTTCATTACAAGGAAGATGCTTATTTACATTTGGTTTGACAGTACGAACATCAAGGAATAAAAAGTGGAATAACAATTATTTTATTCCTGTCTAGGATTCACATCAACTGTTATGTTTATAGAAAACCATTACAAAGTTATCATATTGATAAGGTTATCTACGCCGCTTAATAAAAAAAAAACTAAACCTAAGCTTTATGGTAATTAATTTTAATGGGTTTAGTTTATCTCATATATGATTATTACTGAATATTTGATACTTTGAAGGCAACAAATAACTTTATACTGGAAACAAACACGTATAATTATTATAGGAATTATTTATTCATATATATGTAAGAACTTTATATTTAGTCATTTCAGTTTGATATTTGTAAGGTATCGTCTTTCAACGTCTGATTAACTGAACTAAAAATACACATACACATTTACTCCGAATTATTGTTTACACAATTATCGCTAAAGGTTCCATAACTAACATATGGACAAACGTTTCCATAAGATAACTCAGCATATTTAACCGTCTCATCATACTACAATTATCTTAAACGCCTGGGTAAGGTAAGAACTGGTTCATCTTCGATGCAGTCAGTTCTCGTTTTTCGTATCTAATTTTCACCGACAAACCTGGACATTATAATTAAGAGTAAATTACTTTATTTTAGCAATATTTATTAACGACCAGAACATATAAGCTATTTTGGCGTGGTTGCTATGTATGAGAGTAATCTTTAGTTGGTTCCCGTATTAGAGTATTACTGATGGGTTACGATTATAATTTGTGTTTTACGGCCAGCTTTGTCCACATGGTAGGCTAAATGGGCCGAGCGACCTCCAACGGTAATGAAGTGAAGTTAAAGATGAAACAAACTTCGGATATATCCACCCCGAGAGTATTACAGGTAGAATATTGGACCTTTATGGAAGCAGTTACACTATAAATTATAACCGAAGTCGAACACGTATGTTGTTCTTTGTATCCTCCTCCATCTGTGAAATTATACCAATAGTAACTAATATTAGGAAATTTTAATTTTTACAAAAATAAATTAATAAAATATCTTGAATTAAAATAAATATAATAAATTACATTAAGTTGCAAAATATTTTCAGGAAAAAGAAAAATTAGTGGACTAAAAAAAATGATTATCGATATGGACAGAAACAGATACAGTAAATAAAAGTATATTTTCTATTCGAGAACTTCTTTTATTTATGTTACAACTGACATCTCTATAAGAATAAATATGTGTCTAAATATGTGATCAGTTTAATATTTAATATACATTTGAGGATCATATAATTATCTTCTAGTCCTTTTCTAATATGGATATTCTTGCTCATCTGATTTAGATGTTCGCTTTTTATTGTGTTCTGAGACAATAGCCATTGCGAATAAGGTGCCGTCTTGTATCGTGTCATATATCTTTCATTCAGATTTTATGGTAAATTTTCGTCAGATCGCTCATGATCTTTCATGTTATTAACTATTTATCTGTTCTTTTTAAAGGTTTAGATTCGACTACATCCTATTTGAATGGACATTTTACATCACACGGAGTGGCTCATCATTCAGTTCGTAAATTACTCACTACATCTCGTTTGATGAAAAAATGATAGTTTTTGAGATGTCAAAATAGGAGTACAAAGTGATGGTTCCGTTCACCTGTTATTCAATTAATGATCGAACGATTGCTAGTTCCCTATCAACATTCTGACTTATTACTCGAACAGTGGTTTGTGAGAAGGTGTGATGGAAATTTTATAAACTAACAAGAATGAACCATTTACAGAGTAGCATCGCGTGACATGTTTCCTCGGTTCTGTGATGCCATTATTTGATTTTCCCCACGACACATTTGCTGTTCCGTATTTATTGTTTAGTGCATAAATATGTTCCAGCTGAAGCTTAGTCTTGGGTTTAGTTGTGTTTTTTTTAAAATCGTAATACACATTATGTCTAGTTCACATAGCGTCTACAATTAATGTATCTACGATACACGTCTATATTAATATATAATAGACGCTGACATTCAGAGAAGACAATTTTTGTACATTTATATAGATTGATTCTTGTGCTTTGCATTAAAGAGGAATATGCCACAAATGGCAGGTCTCATAACTAAACAGAAACTCTTAAATTGTCAATTTAGAGCAGGTCACAAGTTTAACAGTTAAACATTTAAAATGTGTATTTAATAACTAAGACTCTCGAACCCCTCAAAAGACGACAATAATTGAGTAATTTATTCAGGCTTGTTATTATTTGTTTGTTAGAGGAAAACAGTGTTAGTAATAGCGATACAGTTTTATTTGAAAACAGATGGAAGCTCATGTTGTTGAGAGCCAATCGCCTAGATACCAGAAATGTAGCCACTCAGTTTGGGATCAGTGACGTCTATGGTAAAATATCCACGTGATGCTAATTTTAACGAGAAAATACAAAATAGAACAATCTTATCATTTGATGGTATTTCTGGCTAAGAGTAATCGCCATACAGTTTCATTTTTAAACAGATAGATGCTCATGTTGTTGAGAAACAATGGAATATATACCATCTATTAAGACGTTTAATGTATGATCAGTCAAGTATATGGTATAAAGATAGAACAATCTTATCATTTGATGGTATTTCTGGCTAAGAGTTTAAGCCACATAGTAATCTGTACACATTATGAAATGCCATTGGCTTATTAGCCATCAACACATAGCTTAGCGGTTTCAGAAATCAAATCAGAAAACTATTTAGTACCCAGTAGAAGTTGAATGGCCTGAAAAACACACCACGGAGTTTCAGAAATCAAATTTTGACAAGATTGGAATGAATATTTAATAATATTAGACGGAGTTGGACTTCGTAAAAGAAAACCGAAGTAGTACAGAAAACACGAGTCCCAACTTCTTACTTGAAATACACCGACCACAATAATCCTTTTCATTTTATAAAGATAGGAAAGGTTCTCTAAACTGCATGACGTAATAATAACTTATTAGCTATATTGTGGACATTTTAAAAAAGTTGTTATTCAAATTATGACTATTTAGTTCTCAGTAGAAGTTGATATGCCGCATATTTTATATAATGAAATTGTTTATCATGAATAATTTTATGAATAATGTTTAAAATAATTAGTATTGTAAAACTGTATCAAAATCTATCAAAATCTATCATACTCTCATCTAAATAAATAGTTTGACTCATCAGTCAGTCAGAGTATTTTATGTTAGACATTGATATACTGTGGCAAGTACAGTTGCTGTCTTTTATATCCACTAAATTCGGCCTGCACTAGAAAAATGGTTGCTTGTACAACAGTTCACCTAAATTATTCCTGTAAGGTTCTATCGAAAATATTCAAAGACATAATTTGTCTCGACGGAAATAGGGAAATGGGAACTGTTCTTTGTAAATGTCATGCCCTTTCCTTCTATAAAAATAAATAATTTATATTATAACAGTAATATTCTAAGAGGAAAGGGAACTTCAGCAGAGTCTTGTCAATATCATTTGCAAACCGAATTAAATTAGGAAAGCTCTTTACTTTTTAAATGATATTTTATTCCCTTCATAACAGACTTTATGGGAAATAAATCACAGTTCCCTTCATATTTCATAATGAACTGTTAAATTGCTCCTGCACAGAGTCCTCTCAGCATTTTCGATTTTTATTAGCGGATCTAAGCTTATCGGAATAGGAAAGAGTTTAAACATTTGGGACCAAGGTGGCTGATGATACTTTATAAAACTGTAAAACAATTTTTATTACGCTCTTCTACCAACCCAACAACTCACCCTTGATGATCATCATGGATTTGGTAACCTTGAGGATGATCCGCCTTGAATTAAAGAATACTAATGTCACTCTATTTCCTCTTTGTAATATGGTTTCGTATGAAATCAGGTTTGTCTGTATTTGTATTTAACTCTATAATCAGATGATGGTTGAACACGAGTTACCTGTTTTGATACCGAGACAGACGCCACATAGAGAGATAATTCCAACTATAATAGTGCTCATCTATAGATCTATAACTGTGTAATCTTAAATTAACTGTGCTCTTTTAGGGATTGTAATTTGTAGATATTACTATGCCATTTTGTTGGTTGCATGTTAGCCCATTGTATGTACCTTCCCAAGATGATATCAATGTCAATTCCACCCACCACCCCCCCACCCCCAGGCCGGGGAAATAGTCTTTTCAGACACCAGGTAGAAAATCAATCATAAATCACCCGAGTGCCTCATAATCTAACTTTATATATTGTTGTTATGGCTGAGCCAAATGGTTTGCTGTCTTTATTTAAATATCTCTGGGTTTTTTTCTTTGCACACAATTAAGTAAGTTGAATAAACTTGTTAATAATATTATAATTATAAATATATTCATATATTCTATATTGTTATTACATTGTACTGTTAAAATAACATAGTCTAATATGACCGTGAAAACTTAACCAGTTACACAGAATGAGCTAGTTATACTGTGAATGGCAATTTAGCCTAGTCGATGAAATCAATTGTTACACATTAAATATAAATCTTTAAAACTTATACTTTCAATTTAAATGTGAACAATGTTTCATGATATTCTATCCTATTCATCTAGTTAGCTTTCAGCGATTGCTATGGTCAGTTGTTTCTCATCGGTGCGAAACCTTCTCAAATATTCTATCTCAAGGAAGTGATCTGTTATTTTGCCATTTATCAATTAGAATGTTACGCAACAAATTTAGCGATATATTATAACTTAAATAAAATCGCATCTTCTGCCATCAGGTTACAGGAAATATACAAGATTGGATCTGGTCGATAAAAAAGCTGTTAATCTCAGAGTGAACGTCTGTAAACTTACCAGGTATATCCGGATAGACAAATGAAACGAGCTTTACAATTATTTATGATGCAATATTTGACAGCATTTAAATATAAGTATATGAGCGTCTGCATCTGTGTAGTGGTTTTTTGTTTGATGTGGAAGTATATTATTTCCGTGGTTATTAGGCTGTATTTGTTATAATTACTAATATCTCTTACATGTTTCAATTTGCCACAATGTGACACTTATATGTGTCAAATGGTCATTTAAAATTGGTTATGTCAGTTACTCTCTCCATTTCTACTAATATAAATATTTAATGGTAAGTAAGCTGTATTAAGGTTTGTTTGAGTGATATATTTAAAACTGATATCAACATTAGGTTTATTGAGAAATTATTTTATGCGAAGCCTGAACCGCACAGATGAATGACATATTACGTAGGTGTAGATAAGCTATCTATAAACATAATATTTCAGATACTTAAAGGTGATTACTCACGGCAGTTATAAATAATCTTTTACACGTCACACTTATTACGGCTACAACTTAAGATTGACAGGAATCTTCTACATAGATAAATTTAGCAGAGAATCTTGACACTTGACAGGAATCTTCTACCGAGATAAATTTAGCAGAGAATCTTGACACTTTAATTAATTGCTGT
Source organism: Paralvinella palmiformis (assembly GCA_025642065.1). Classification (NCBI taxonomy): domain Eukaryota; kingdom Metazoa; phylum Annelida; class Polychaeta; order Terebellida; family Alvinellidae; genus Paralvinella; species Paralvinella palmiformis. The sequence continues at coordinate 1,113,882 of JAODUP010000060.1, forward strand.
AATCATGATTTTATCAGTTTGAGTGATCATCATCTCCATCTGCTTCTTTATGGCATTATGTTTCTGACAAAGTTGATTAACAATTGAGATAACCTTGACATTATCCCATATGATGTTCTGATAGCTTGTGATTTAAATTTTAACGGGATAATAAATATGATATTGAAATGCATAGATTTTGGGGTCTAATTGCTTCCCAAGGATTGACTTGGCATGTCGGTGATATAACTCGGAAAGCGGGCTAGACACTAGCAGTTAGTCACCTGTAATCATTCGAGCTTCATAATAGTAACAGTTCATTCCATAAGTATGTGACAGCGTTCATCTCGATCTACATTTCATAATAACTCTGGACGATATTAATAGACAATTTCCGCGACGCATGCGTAGTCCGTGATCCAGACACTTACTTTGGTTTGCGGGTCAGTGAAGCGGTGTACATGGTGAAGATTATGATGATAATGATTGATGTTTTACGGCCACTTTTGTGCACAAGGTAGGCTAAATGGGACGAGAGACCTTTAAAGGTAATGAAGCGAAGTCAAAGATGAAATAACCTTTAGATATGCCCACGCCGGAATTCGAACACGGGTGGTAGTGATCTGTGGTCCAACACGCTACCGCTAGACCACGGAGGCGCCGTGTACGTAGTGAAGTAGTATGGCGGAAGAAGTGTAATTGTTTATATATTTACATATTTTGGGGGATTCCCAGAACTAAATCAATCTACAAGTATTTGTAACAGTTACATTTTTATTAATTATAATATAGAAGTTTCGTTTTGTTTATATACAGGATGATGATTGATGTTTTACGGCACAAGGTAGGCTAAATGGGCCGTTGTTAATATAAAGGATTATTTGTAATGGGAAAGTCAATTTTAATCATTCAGGATGGCTGAAGCTGGGAAGTAATAATTTTTCGGACTTTCTGGCAAAAACTCTAAATATCTGCTAAATAACAATATTGATTTAAACATCATGAAAATATAACTATCTTAAATATTTAAGTTTCAGTAGAAGTCTTTTGTTCTAACAGAATAATAAAACTGCCGTTGTTTAAAGGTTTCACTCATACACTATGTTGCTAAATATTATATATTAATATCAAGGAATGGCTAATTTGAAGATTGTATGCAATCAAATATAAAGTTGACAGTTTATCTAAGCCGATAATATGACGTGTTATTGAATATCGTAGCATAAATATTCCCGAATTAATTGAGGATTTGTAGTCAACTTGCCTCCCGAGTGAGTGTGAATCTTCAATGATGAGGTGGTATTATTAGTGTGTTACAAAGGTGTCCAAGGTACCATTAATCACCATTAATCCCTCTTTTTGAAAGTCATTACGTTGATAAGCGAAGTTTCTTGGTACTCCTATAAGCATATATTTGTTAACACGTCGGAAGATAGCTGAAGGAACCTGGGGCCGAACATCCTGTGCGATGAATATCAAACACTGCTTTTCGAGGAAAAGAAGTGTTTATATTCCAAAAACATAATGGCCAATGTTGGGGATATCTTATTAAAGATATACAAGTCGATACAAACATGAATGGAAAGAAGTGTATTGGTTAATTGGATAGGTATACATATGTTGGGAGGGGGGGGGGGTGAATTTAGTTTAGCGAGAAACAGACTAGGGATCTAGCTATCCATCCATCAGGTCATATCAGTGGATCAAGTGAATCTTAATAATCAAACGGTTTATTTTTCAGCTAGAGCCTAGTCGAAGGTATCTGATGGAAAAAGAAACAATAAAGTCAGTAAAAGTATAAAAAGTATTTATAATGTATCACGAGAAGTGTAAACTGCTTCTGGAAACTATCTTTACCATCCTAAGTACACTTTTATCCGTCATTTAAACCAGCTCGATAATAATTTAGTTAATCCCTGATTCAGCTTGGTACAGTCTTTGTAGGTGTATGAGTTCTCTAATACTTTGCTTAATGCCAACGACTTGATAATTACCGCACTATTTGAGGAGGATGAACCACACAATCGATCATCTGCCCAGGCTTTTCATTCAGCTAGCACAAAGCTCACGTATTAACAGCCATAAATTAGACCATCATTTATATGCAGATCACTCCCAAGTATACATATCTTTATCTACAGCAGCTACTGTAATTTTTCCCTTAAGCAACTTGATGACTGTCTCAGTGATATCTCTGGCTGGATGACAAACAATACACTTAAGCTCAATGCCAACAAAACAGATTTCATCATTATAGGCACACCCAGACAACGCAGGAAACGTACTCATTTCTTCCCTACGAACATCCTTAGTCATAGCATCACACCATCAGACACTGTACGTAATCTTGGTGTTTTACATTTGATAGCGATTTTAATTTAAAAAATAAAACATATTTCTCTGACATGTCGCTCCTGCTTCCATCATATATTGTAAAGCGCATTAGAGCAGTTATCTAGCTGAACAGGGCGCTATATAAATGCCACATATTATTATTATTATTATTATTATTCTTATATATTACTTCGGTAAAGTCGTGCCTCGCCGACAGAACTCAGTGTGTTTCAGTCGTCAATAAAACATCACCAGATGTAGGTCTTCTTTTTGGTGTACCACAGGAATCCGTTTTAGGACCAAAGAATTACTGTATGTATACCAAACCAGTTGATGAACATATTCAACTGTTTAATATTAAATATCATGGTTATGCCGATGATACACAAGTGCACATGAGTTTGAAGTCATGTGATAAATGGGATTATATTTTATCTTTAATTGAAGCTTGTTTTGCAGACATAAGTATTTGGATGAACAGCAACACGCTGAAATTGAATAAGGACAAGACCGAATTCATTGTTTTCTCATCCAAGCAACAAGTAAAGAAAACTTAGAATCTTTGAATTAAGGTAGGATCCAGTTATATAAATTATTCCATGTCTGTAAGAAACTAGAGCTTATATTAGATAATACCCTAGGAATGGAGAAGCAGGTGAATTCTATATGTAAGTCCTGTTATTATCAAATAAGACATGTAGGACTTATTCGTAAGAACAGAAATGATGAGACATGCAAGACTTTAGTCCAGGCCTGTATTATTTCTCGACTGAACTATGGCAATGCATTGTTATATACTAACCCGCTTCTCTTGACCAACCGTCTACAGCGAGTAAAGAACTGTGCTGCACATCTGGTGACACGCATTGGCAAAAGGCAACACATAACACCAGTTCTGTGTTTATAATATTAAACCAGTTTATTATATATGAAATATACTTGATCTAAATGAGCTCAGAATATGTTATATTCGTGACATCCGACGTATTTGCTATATTTCTCTTTCAGTCGCCAAAACCATTGCTACGTCATTCATTACTAGTAGACTTGATTACTGCAACTTTCTTCTTTATAGCATTTCATCTAAGGATATTTTAAAACTTCACTGTGTTCAGAACTGCTTAGCCATGGTTGTCACACGGTCTTCTCGGTTTTCCCATTCTGTCATATTTCTGAAATTCTAAATCTCGCATCATTTTGAAACTGTGCACTATTGCCTGTAAAACCCTTTCTTCTTGAGAACCTTCATATCTATTTTCCATGCTTTCTTTAGCACTCAAGCCAAGATAACTCTGTTCATTTGGGTTTCACCTGTTGTCTGTTACCAGGGTTAAAACACATGCTGAGACCCGCGCTTTTTCAGTTGCTTTCCCCACTCTTTGGAATTAGCTCTCTGAACTTGTTAAGTCATCAAATAACATAGTTTATTTCCGTCACCATTTAAAAACTCACCTTTTCAGACTCGCTTATCCTTCCTAAGTTTCCTTGCCATCTGATCATTTGTTGATGAACTTTGCATCGTACCCTGAGTTTGCCCAACCGTTGAGCTCGATTCTTTTCGAAGATATTGGCACTATAGACGTTTTGCTATATAGAGTCTAGCAATTACAACTGAAATATCCGAACAAGATAATACATGTAGCCACAATATGATTAGATGGTAATTAAACATAGAACTTTTCTAATAAATTACATTCGTCTTATCCGTTCTCCAGTTTTTCATTAACTTGGTTTTTGAGAATGTCAAAATCAAAACAAGTCATATATCAAACGGAGTCCTCATTTTAATTTAGATCAATATTAGTTAAGAAAGATCTGACATCACCAATAAAAGACATACTAGTTTGTGTTATAATTAACCATATAGACAATTGTTTAAGCGTTCTATCAGTAATGGCTAAACGATTTTGTATTATAACATGGCAATAACTGTGTATCATGTGTATCAGGGTGACAATTTATTAATTAAAAGTTATTGAAAAAATCAAATACATATAACATAATGTTGATCTTATGTTTGTTTGAAAGAAAATTGTTGGTTGTCGGTTAATGTAAACATACGTTAATTTGATTATCTGTAAAAAATCATCAAATAACAAATAACGTCCCAAAACTAGAGAACGCCCCCCCCCCCAGTATTTCCCCATATAAAAACATCACAATTTATTCAGTTAAGTTACTATCAGAAATTCAATTGTCGTATGTATTCAGAATATTATTTCTTTAGACCATAAAACCAATTAATGAACGTACATATCAGTTTTAATTCTATTAATTCAATGGCATAGCTATAGTATAGGTGAATGTCTGTCAAAGTCTGTGCTCAAATATAAAAGTATTTCACTAACAATAATCACATGTTATGTTTAAAGCCTTTGTTCCAAATATAGTAACATTGAAAGTTTCCGTAAAATAACCTTGGCTAAAGTAATGAAATAATTTTCAGTATCTCATCCATAACGAAATGCTTCTGTCAGCTAAGTAACTAAGTTCTCATCCGATTAAACATACATTAAAAAAAGGACAGACAGAAAATTATAATTAAAAAGTATTTTTAAGAAAAACTACTTAAGCATGTTCAGATTGCGATTTTGAACAGTAATCAAATAAGCAACCTCTAGATATTTGTAAAATATATCTTCATGGAACAAATAATTTATTACGGTAAATTAGACTCATCAGCTGACATCTTGCGAACTATGATATACAATAATGACATTAATTAAAGTTTAAATTTTAATCTGGTTACATTTATGATGTGACACAAAGCTATTTGTTATAGTTAATGGATATCAATTTAGATTTTCTACTTTCATGTTGTATTTTAAACTTGACTGAACTGATAGGTAATTTCTTAAACGTGTGAATTAGATGGTAAACAAGGGGCGCTATTCCGATATTGTATAACGATAATGATGATGATGATGATGATTATAATAATAATAATAATAATAAATGTTGGTCTGGCTATACTAAAATGTAAAAATCTCACTTACCTGACTCTTTTTCCTTTTTATTTATTCACTATATAATAATTTGCTACGTTCAGTAATCTGTTATAGTTTGTTATGATACTCATATTTCTATCAGTTTCTTCACAAGGCACGATTCTTATCCAGATATTTCTCTTTAAAAATTAAACAAATTTGAAATTTTAAACAAGTTTGGATATTACAGCGGAAGATTGTATTCGTTTAATAATTTAAATTTATTCATGGTTCACTTTACCCCTTTTCACTTTAAACGTTGTAATATATGTTTTTTTAATAAATATTTCCAATATATATATAATTCTTCAGTTATATATTCAAAGCTTTCGTGCATCTCTTTTAGATGGCGAAATATCCACTCAGGTTATTAGTTATTATAGAGTTTCTTTAAATATGTTTAAATCCTAATTTACAATTATGTCAGATATAGTTTAATTGCTGTAATTTCTCTAATTGTGATTAGAAAAGAAATCCCGGTAGCTCTTACTGATAATAATTTACTATATAGTTCTTCTGTGTCATTGTTAATTCAATATTCGATGTCAAGACTTTTGATATCCTGTTAACTATCTGAACATAGTGACAACACAAATAACAAGTAGCAAATATCCCCGAAAAATGCTTTCATATTACCTTCTTTTATCAACAATGATGACTCGATGTTGATAAAATGTGATTATTACCTTTTATTAATAAGCGAATACCATTAATAGTTGATAAAATGTGAATGATACCTTTTATTAATAAGTTAATAGAGAACACGTCAAGAGGTGTCTATTTAATAACACTTATTTGTATTAAATAATATGTACAGACTTATGTAAGATTATCATCGCATCCGGCGTCAAAAGAAGTTTATGAAAAGGTTATTAGTTATAAAAGGAATACAATATTTATTTATACCAGTTGATTAAGTTTATGATTTTGGAGTAATATAATTAGTACGAGAAAACAAAGTTGGAAACCACAAAACAAAATATGTCCGATTAACTGGCATCAAGGTTTCTATAAATTTTATTTTGTTCTCGTCACTAAAACAAAATTTTAGGCTTGGCACAGTTTTGAGCTAAAATAACCAGTTGATTTATTGATATGCAGTTTTCGGAAAGCTGTTTTGTTTTTTGAAGTATTAAAGGAATTATAATGATATTTATTATAATTTATAGGTCACACCTTTATGTCTCAGTTATGTATGTATTCGTAGTTCTGATGATAATTTTAAACATAGCTGCGATCCAATGAAAACACATTTTCTTTTGTAGTTTTCTGATTGGAAATCTGGCGCAAATTATATTAAATCAAATATGGAACATAAATACATGATATTAATTACTTTGAAACTCTTATGCCATTGTTAGCTACTCTTTATTACATAAGCTTCTTGTAGCATTCTATATATGTTGAAAATTAGCACTTTAATTTTCTACCACTTTTTTCACAGAAATACGTTTTGTTAAAGAGAACGTTAGTACATCTTCTGCATGCTGTGTTTAATGTATACATATGAATTATCAATCACAATTTTAGAAATATCACAGTATTTAATAACATTCAATATATATGATTAATATTAATAAACTATGGTGAATGAGGACGTTGGAATTTCTTTTCAATGATAATACAAAATCTTCGACATATGTGATTTGACATGTCAGATACTCGGTTGCTACAGAAGAAAAAAAATTGTATATTTGCAATGCAGCTAGAAATTTAAAAAGTGTTTGAAATAAAATGCATGTAATTAGAAATATAATCTTTCTAATACAATGACATAAATAAAGATGATATAAAAGATAACTAATTCCCACAGGTAGATTTATACAATCGGATATCATTTAAAGGTAAAAGCTCAACATAGCAGCCAAATATCGCTTTCAATATTCTTTCCACATAATCTCTATTATATTCCGATGGGTGGCGCCTCCGTGGTCTAGCGGTAGCGTGCTGGACCACAGATCACTACCACCCGTGTTCGAATCCCGGCGTGGGCATATCTGAAGGTTGTTTCGTCTTTCACTTCGTCTCATTACCTTTGGAGGTCGCTCTGCCCATTTAGCCTACCTTGTGCACAAAAGTGGCCGTAAAACATCAATCATCAATCTTTATATTACGATGGATGAAATAATGTTTCGTTTCGTATTTGAGGATGTCGCTTTGAATAATTCGTTCAATCCATCTATTGATATCTAAAGTGCCCCATCTATTAATAATCCGAATACAAAATAACATTTTCAAGACAAACAATGTTACCAGAAAAGGAGAAAAGGAGAAATTCAAAACAGACACTCTACAAATTTAAAACTATAAAAACCTCGAAATGCGGATAACATTAGTGAAAGAAAGGAAGAACGAAATTCAAAATAAGAAAATGTTATAATAAATACTGATTATTTAATAATATTTAAGTCATAACTAGTTCAGCAATAAAGTAGGAAAAATAATTTGGTGCTAAAATGTCATTTTCAGGCAAAACATAATCTTGTTAAGACAGGCCCTCGTTTATTTGGCTACTTGTACATCATTCATATCTGTTCTTTATATATATTTCTAATCTTCACACTTTTTATTATAAAAATGACATGTCATGTCAGGGAACAGATAAATATATGTTTGTCACCAACAGGGGACTTATCAGCATCCCACAGTCTTCGTTTATCTTCTCAATCAAGAAATCAATGTATAGCAGGAATATGATATGCCAGATTCATATTTAATATGGAAATGTAAATTAATTTTCTGAACCGTTTATAGATGTAAACAACTCAGTGCAGGAATAAGTGACTGATATCAGTCAAATGATATATTAAGCTTCATTCTTTTTAATGTCACGATTTATATATAGTATAATGAGTTAGGTAGGAATTGCTGAAAATACATTGTTTTTCTATAGGAATGCTAAGATTAGTTATTATCTAAACAATATAACCTAAAATCGATATATCTTGGTTATACAACAATAGTAAGCCGTATGTTTATGGAAGCAATTGTAAATACTTCAGAATGGTTTGGAATTAAGTATTACAAAAATATCTTCAGTAATTTACTTTATTGGGTTTCTTGTTACAATGGTGTTCACAATTTGTCTAATATCTATACACTTTACCAATAATAATAGTTTTATAATACAACTCAGTTCTTGAAGTAAACTGTGTGACAGTTACTGCTATGTTTGTAGAAAACTATAACAACCGTTTGTCATAATACTGATAAAGTCATCTTAGCGGCTTAATAAACAAGAACTGTACACATGGAAATATGCTGAAAATGTCTAGTAATCTCCTTTAATATATTTCTTGAATATCTCGGAATTTATAGGTAAATCAAAATAATTTAGTTAACACCGGAAACCTTCATGCATAATTTGAAATACTAATACTACTGATCTGTGATAGCGCAGTTAGTTAGAGCGTACGACTCGTAGCCGAAGAGTCGCGGGTTCGAGACTCCGGGGGGCTGCAATCTTGTCATGTTTCGACTGGTTCATTCATCCATAAAAAATAGTACCTGATAGGACGCGATGGCTGGGTGTTTTAGTAACGCTTTGCTCCTTCAATGGCTGCATGCGTTGTATCCTCCCTTGGGAGTTGGGATGTGTGCTGAGTGGAAATAGGTCTGAGCCAGGGACAATTATACTGTACAGTGCCTCAGAACAAGGTTACTTGTTCTGGCGCTATATAAACGTGCATTATTAGTATATATACTACTACTACTAAAAGTATTATAATTACGATAATCCTATATTACCTGTTAATGAAACTAACATCTTAGATATCAACAAGAGGAATATTAAATATTTCATTATTCGGGTAATTCCACTGTCACACCAAATACATAAAACATTATATCTAATGAATGAATACTCAGTTCTCATACCATTTAACCACTGGAACAATTAGCTAGTTATCCAACTAGTCAACTAGCTTTTAAGTATATATTCATTTTGTCCAGGCTTCTTCGGCGATTATTCATCCTGCACGATTCTCCATTGTCAAGGTAAATCATTTTCCAAATATCATTCTGTTCTTTGCTCGAATGTTTAAAGTTATATGAAATTTTATTCTGGTGGTTACAATTGCTTTTCAAGACTTAATTTCCCAGCCCTAATTACAATGTAATTAAGTCCACAAGTTTATTTTGGTATTGTGACACCGCGATATCTGTAATATTGTTTTGACAGGTGGCAATAAATTACCATTTTCATTAGGAGCTAATTAAGTTTTTATATAGCGGATATTCTATAATATTTGAAATTGTTTACATTGATAAGCTTTGATGGCATGAGATATACAAGAAACAATGCAAGATAAAAGTGCCAGAAAACGATGAACAATAAATTACCAAGGGATCTAATTAATAATAATGGCGGTAACTGATCTCCTTTATTACATACAACAGAATATTCATGCACGAGTTTCTCAGAGATAAAATAAATATAATTGAGTTATGTTTAATATGACAAATAAGAAAATATCAAATAGCCTGTATTTAAGTATTCTGACAAGTTGATTAACTATCACTAATAATTAACTATCACTAATAATTAACTATCACTAATAATTAGTAATAATATGTTAAGAAAGTTGGTTCTTTCGTCTCTAGTCCTTTCTATTTTATTGTCACTTTTTTAGTTTCATAATATTTATTTGTTATAACTTTTATCACCTTTCTGTGATTGGAATTTGTCACTGATTCAACCTCCCAGTTATTTCTTAACTTACTATTAATTGTTAAAAGAGTATCTTAAATATTAATATGTCTGTATTATGTTAAAGAATATCCATTGGATAATTCAGTATTTTACATTATATGAGACATCTCCCTAAGATATATTATATATCAAATGAACCAACAATTAATTCGAGTCGAATATCCGTTTTTCAGCTGATCAAGTAATAGTTACCTAAATATATAACCTAAAATTGATGTAATAATATTTCTGTTGTTTGCACATCTGTGATGTGCTCTTCTAGAATCAGAAGGTCAACATACGATATTTTCCTGAAATCATCACATACGGGTTTCGATGTTTTGATTAAGCCTTTTAATGTAAAAATTTGTATAGAAGGAATCGTGAATATATCATTTTTGTCAAGAACTAGTTATTACTAACATGTTGTAATTTTTTTTCTGACCTTTCATATAAGAGGCAACAAAAGTAATATATCACTAAAAGATACGAAACTTGAAATGTTGTGGTGCATATTTGTGCATAGGATATGCTGATTGACGAAAACAACGTCCAACGATAATGGGGGCGAAGTTAAGGATTAAACACGCTTCAGACATAACTGTTTCAAGGATTCATCCTATGTGTTGGAGTTGTATGCTCACCATGTTACCAGTTTGGCCATGGAAACGGATTAAATATCCAGATGGAAATTATGGTAATTCACTTTTATGTGTTAGATCCATCTGTTTATTTTGAAGAAAGGTTACTATCATTAATGTTTGAGTTGTTTTTCATATTACTATGATATCAGTTAAATTAAAACATAAGATTTGTTTTATATATTTATCGTCCATTTCATGTTTTTAGATAATATAACTCCTTGATAGTTTCTTCTCATATTTTCACAGCCAGATTATACATTCAGGTATTTTTCATAAATGACTTTAAGTCGTTCAATTCTCTTATGAAATCTGTCATGCGGGCAACTTAAAAAAGGGTATTATTCTGTTAGGAGCTAAGTATAAATTTAAGTATTTCTTTTTTTGAGAATTACATGTGCTATGATAAGGTTTGTATTATTTATTAATACCTGGTAAAGCTTAATCTAAAATAGCATCCGTCAGTCATTCTCAATTCGAGGTTATGGCTGCCTCCATTACAAGGAGGATGTTCCTTTATGTTATCCATATTTGTTTTGATAGGATGGATATGATGGAATAAAATGTGCAAGAAGAGTTTCTGTCTAGGATTCCGTTTACATCACATCAACTCTGTATTCTGTTTACATCACATCAACTGTGTATTCCGTTTACATCACATCAACTTTGTATTCTGTTTACATCACATCAACTGTGTATTCCGTTTACATCACATCAACTCTGTATTCTGTTTACATCACACCAACCGTGTATTCTGTTTACATCACATCAACTGTGTATTCTGTTTACATCACATCAACTGTGTATTCTGTTTACATCACATCAACTGTGTATTCTGTTTACATCACATCAACTGTGTATTCCGTTTACATCACATTAACTGTGTATTCCGTTTACATCATATCAACTGTGTATTCTGTTTACATCCCATCAACTGTGTATTCTGTTTACATCCCATCAACTGTGTATTCCGTTTACATCACATCAACTGTGTATTCTGTTTACATCACATCAGCTGTGTATTTCTTTTTTTGAGAATTACATGTGCTATGATAAGGTTTGTATTATTTATTAATACCTTGTAAAGCTTAATCTAAAATAGCACCTGTCAGTCATTCTCAATTCGAGGTTATGGCTGCCTCCATTACAAGGAGGGTGTTCCTTTATGTTATCCATATTTGCTTTGATAGGATGGATATCATGGAATAAAATGTGCAAGAAGAGTTTCTGTCTAGGATTCTGTTTACATCACATCAACTGTGTATACTGTTGACATCACATCAACTCTGTATTCCGTTTACATCACATCAACTGTGTATTCTGTTGACATCACATCAACTGTGTATTCCGTTTACATCACATCAACTGTGTATTCTGTTGACATCACATCAACTGTGTATTCCGTTTACATCACATCAACTGTGTATTCTGTTTACATCACATCAACTGTGTATTCCGTTTACATCACATCAACTGTGTATTCCGTTTACATCACATCAACTGTGTATTCCGTTTACATCCCATCAACTGTGTATTCTGTTGACATCACATCAACTGTGTATTCCGTTTACATCACATCAACTGTGTATTCCGTTTACATCCCATCAACTGTGTATTCTGTTTACATCCCATCAACTGTGTATTCCGTTTACATCACATCAACTGTGTATTCCGTTTACATCACATCAACTGTGTATTCCGTTTACATCACATCAACTGTGTATTCCGTTTACATCACATCAACTGTGTATTCCGTTTACATCACATCAACTGTGTATTCTGTTTACATCACATCAACTGTGTATTCCGTTTACATCACATCAACTGTGTATTCTGTTTACATCACATCAACTGTGTACACAGACAGAGTGTTATATTTATAGAAAGCCATAACAAATGATATCACATTGATAAGGTTATCTACGCAGCTTACTAAAAAACAAAAACTTATGGAAATTGATTTTAATGGGTTTAGTTTGTCTCATTTATAAGTGTTTCTGAATATCTGACAGTTTACAGGCAAACGAAAATAGGTTTATACTGGAAACCATCACGTACAATTATGATGCCATTTGTTACGTATTCATAAATATGAAGGAACATTATATTAAATCGTTTCGATATAAGAACAATTCCGGGCATCATTCAAAAATACAAACAAATCAATTCTCTAAGTAATGAATTAGCCGTCAGGATTGTTAAACATTTAACCGTTCGGACAATTAATAAATAAGTCAAGAGTTTTATATCATTTTTTACTTTCTGAAAGTCTCTTCTGCGATTATTCATTTTGAACCGTTTTGTATTGTAAAAGAAAATATGATTAATTACACATATTTAAGAGATGACTAAGTTATGTCATCGTATTTTGACTTTCCTAGAACATTTAGAATTATTCACATCGACAATCTTAGACAATGTGAGATCAAGTGAGAAGAATTACAACATAAAGGTGTCCTATAACGAGGACAATAAGGACACATAAGACAACCGAGAAGACTAGTCAATATCATGAAGCGTGTATTATTTTGTATTATGACATGTTCATTAACCTTTAACCTTTTACTTTTGCGATACCTAGGCATTCCAGTTTGATATGTGTGTGAGGCATCGTCTTACAATGGCGGATTAACTGATATTAATTTGAAATAAACGTTTACTCCGAGTTATTGTTTACGCAATTAATGTTATTGTTCATAAACGTTTCCACAAGGGAACGTAGCACATTTAGCCGTCCCATCATGATACGAGAACGTAGCACATTTAGCCGTCCCATCATGATACGAGAACGTAGCACATTTAGCCGTCCCATCATGATACGAGAATGTAGCACATTTAGCCGTCCCATCATGATACGAGAACGTAGCACATTTAGCCGTCCCGTCATGATACGAGAACGTAGCACATTTAGCCGTCCCATCATGATACGAGAATGTAGCACATTTAGCCGTCCCATCATGATACGAGAATGTAGCACATTTAGCCGTCCCCATCAGGACACGAGAACGTAGCACATTTAGCCGTCCCATCATGATACGAGAATGTAGCACATTTAGCCGTCCCATCATGATACGAGAACGTAGCACATTTAGCCGTCCCATCATGATACGAGAACGTGGCACATTTAGCCGTCCCGTCATGATACGAGAACGTAGCACATTTAGCCGTCCCATCATGATACGAGAACGTAGCACATTTAGCCGTCCCGTCATGATACGAGAACGTAGCACATTTAGCCGTCCCGTCATGATACGAGAACGTGGCACATTTAGCCGTCCCGTCATGATACGAGAACGTAGCACATTTAGCCGTCCCATCATGATACGAGAACGTAGCACATTTAGCCGTCCCATCATGATACGAGAACGTAGCACATTTAGCCGTCCCATCAGGATACGAGAACGTAGCACATTTAGCCGTCCCATCATGATACGAGAACGTAGCACATTTAGCCGTCCCGTCATGATACGAGAACGTAGCACATTTAGCCGTCCCATCATGATACGAGAACGTAGCACATTTAGCCGTCCCATCAGGATACGAGTCGATACATCGAGTCAGTGTACGGCAGAGTAAGAGCTGGTTCATATTCGATACAACCATTTCTCGTTTTTGGTAACTATCAAACCTGAACATTATAATTAAGAGTAAATTAAATTATGTTAGCAATATTTTTTTAACGACAGGAACATATGAAATGTTTTGCTTGGTTGCTATGTATGAGAGTAATCTTTAGTTGCTATTTGACCTTTGTGGAATCAATTACACTATAAATAATAACCGAAGTCGACCACTAGTCCCATTTAGCAACAGTATGTTGTTCTTTGTATACGCCATCTGTGAAAATTATAACAATATTATATAATATTATCGCATTTTAATCTTTGTTTAAAAATAAATAAATAAAATATAATGAATTGAAACAAATATAATAAATTACATTATGTTGCCTAAAATATTCAGGAAAAGGAAAAATTACTTGACTAAAGAAAATGATTATCGATATGGAAACAAACAGATACAGTAAATAAAAGTATAATTTCTATTCGAGAACTTCTTTTATTTATGTAAAAATTGATATCTGTATAAGAATAAATACGTGTCTAAATATGTTTTCATGGTTACCATGGATGAGAGCAATCTTTAGTTGTTTTTCGTAATGGAATAGTCACAGATAGAATATTTGACTTCCATAGAAGCAGTTATACTATAAATAATACACGAAGACACTAACCACCTTTACTGACAGTAAGTTGTTCTTTGTATCCTTTATTTATGAAATCATCTCAGTGTTTTATAACAATATGAACTAACTTTTAGTCTGTGCTTAAAAATAATAAAAATATATAAATAAAATATCTATAAATTTCATTAAGTTGCCTCGAGTTATCAAGAAATAAATGAGCGGACTAAAAACGATTGTCGAGATGGAAAGAAACACATACAATATCTAATAGTATATTTTATATTCGAGAACATTTTTATGTTTACGTTATAATTGACATATCCATAAGAAAAGATATCTATCTAATAAATTAATCTGTTTAATATTTAGTATACATTTGAGGTTGTTTTCTTATACTTTGCGAATGTACGTATTTCGCTCATATGACTAAATGCTTGCTTCTTATTGTGTTGTGAAAAAGTAGCTATTTGTGAACATCGTGTCTTCTTATATCGTGTTTTATCACTTTTATTAACCTCTTGCAGTAAATCTAAATTTTAGTCAAATCGTCATCTGTTCGTTGATGAATCGCTAATGATCTTTCACGGTATTAAGTATTTATCGGTTCCTTGTAAGGCTCTAATCTCAACTACATCCTTCGTTAATGTACATTTTACATCACATGGAGTGATGAAAATGTGAAAGTGTTGAGATACTGAGCTAGGAGAAGCAGGTGATGGGTTCCATTCACCTTAGCTAGAGTCTATATAATTACTTGAAAACTTGTACCTGAAAAGGTGTGATGTAATTTTGATAAACGAACGAAGATAAATATTTTACAGATTTGTATCGCGTGATAGTTCTGTGAAGCCATAATTATATTCCCTCTACGATACATTTGTTGTTCTGTGTCTATGATTTATTACATAAATTCACTCCACGTGAATCTTAACCTTGGGTCCAGTTGTACTTTTATTTATTCGTAATACACGTTAAATGTAATTTATATAGCGTCTACATTAAATGAATCCACGATATACGTCTATATTAATGTCAGAATAGTTAGCTCAGTCATCTTAAGAGTTGTATTAATCCTAAAATATTATATTATATTTTGGCAATCTTAAATTGTCAATTTATTTCCGGGCACAAGTTTAACAGTTAACCCATTTAAAGGCGTATTTAACAACTGAGAATATTCTCGAAATCCTCAAAAGACAACTGGATTGTTGTTTAGCTGGAAAGATAGTTGGGTGTATGGATGGATGGGCATGCTGATGGAAGGACAATGATTGAATAATTGATGTATATATCTTCAGATACAATAACATATTGTCTGTTTTAATTACCTTTATACTTCAGTTAATTTTAATGCAAGTTTAGTATATTTTTAAATAATATTTATATCTCTAAAATTTAAACGTCCTAGTAATAATAACATTTTGACATTATTTCCTGTAATTGTGCACACAAAATTAATACGTCATTAAGGGACATGACTAAATGTATTCCAGTATTATAGTGTGCCATTCTATAACTGAACTACAACCTTTATGTCCTAATCCATTTTCAGCGAATAATTGGTTGCCCTTCTGTTGTTTATGTCATCAACGAAGTACTCCGGAACTAATTCACGAGGCGGCGCTGCGAGCGACACTGTCCTACTTCTGCGGCGCCCATAGTTACAGATTAGTTCCAGAACACCATTATGGGCTTTTTATTCTCTCGATTCGTCTATATTTGTTTTTGATTATGGCGTTAGATAAACGCAAATTCGAATATATGTCTTTAGTTCAACTAAAAACCGAGCTAAGAAGATCTGGTGGCACAATATCTGGTCTAAAACGGGAACATATAGATAGGTGAGAAGAGCACACTCCTCCGGGTTGTAAATAAAGCTCGCGATTCTGTGACCCATATATTTTAACTTGGTCGGGATGTATAGGCTGAAATCGGCTTGATCTCAGTGCGAGATATCGAGTTGAGTATTAGACATAGACTCTATTTGCTAATATTAATTAATAACATGTTATAATAAGAATAGGTAGCTCTACCTATTGATAAACAAACTAAATTCTGCATGGAGCCTCGGTCCGAAAATAATTTATTTGTTTGCAGGTTACCGTAAATGTCGGCTAAGAATGCTAGATATCCTGAAGAGCCCACGCCGAATTTTGAATAAAAATAAATATACAAGAATAATTTTGAGGGAAAAGCACATATTAATCAATATTAATCATTATGATTTACATTTAATGTATGATTGAGTGACGGCTTCGTATGCCCGTCTGCCTGTATAATTTATTTTCTGAACATAATAAATCGGGTTACAAGAATATCATTGTCTTAATCGACTCAGTTTCTACTGGGACAGTGCTGCTGTTGGAACATCCACTGAAGGAGGGAAAACGATGTATATCCCAGCAATGTCCGCATACAAGGATCAATCAATATGTTTATTTAAAACTGAATATATATAAAATGCATAATATATATATATATATATATATATATATATATATATATATATATATATATTATATATATATATATATATATATAATATATATATATATATATATATATATATATATTATATTATTTTAAATTAAATAATAAAAAGCAATAGCATTTGAGTCACTCAAAGATGTTAAATCTGTACAAGGATGCAACCTGGTATGTTTTAACAGAAACAACAACAATAATACTATAGGGAGAAGGTTACATATATATCTTTGGTATGCACGTCATTGACAGACTACCCACTAATTTGGACAATAAGTCATTCCAACATATTGCGTTATGTTAAATGTACGAGTAGAGATGACAAAGGAGCAAGGTAATGTGACAGTGATATGTGTTTACTCGTTGGCTGAATGATTTGACTGACTTGTAGTTCTTCACGTCGTCTGACAAAACTAGCCAAGCCTTTGGACATTGGTAAATAAAGGTTCTCCCGGCGCTGCTCCTTTTTCTAGCTATGTCATGAGGATCCAGGGAATTACGTATTTGATAACTGTGTACAAGAGAATTATTTGTAAATAGTATTTGTAATTGAGTAAGTAAAGTACCATTGGTGTATGAATACATTAATTTGCAGAGTTGGATATTATATATGTTCATTAATTTGGTAATGTCGAGCTGCTTAAGAAGTGGTGTTTTCGGCGCATTGTATCTAGCATTGCACATATTTCTAATTGACTTATTCTGTAAAATTTCATGTTTAAGCAGTCTGTATTGATATGCTGATCGCCATAATATTGTGCCATACGTAGAAGGAGAATGAATAAGATTGGGGTATAATGTTTTTAAATTATTGACAGACATATAGCCTTTGTTTGTATGTATTGTATATGCTCCACTAGATAACTGTTTGACAATATGATTGATGTGGTCATCCCACGCAATTCCACCGTCTACATAAATAGCTAGGAATTGCGCATTTGTTGATTTCTCAGTGTTATGTATGTTATGTTATTGTTTGTGTTCTTTGGAGCAAAAACACAACAAAAGTTGTTTTCTGAACATTCAATGATACTTTGTTTGCATAGAACCAGTGTCTGATATTGCTTTCATGCCATTTTCGGTATTTCGTTGTAATTATTTTGTGCAATATATTGTTGTTTAGTCTGCAAATAAGATGCATTTTAAATGTGCTAATGCATTTGGTAAATCATTTGTATAGATGATGAATAGGAGTTGGCCGAGGACACTTCCTTGGGGAATCCCACATGTTACGCCATGACTGGCAGAGTGTATGTGATGGTATGACACAAATTGGGACCTGTTTGTCAAATAGTTTCTGAACCACTCCAAAGGAACGCCACGAACACCATACAAATTTAGCTTTTCAACAAAATATTGCGATCCATTGTGTCAAATGCCTTAGAGAGGTCCAGCAATACTGCAAGTGTGATCAGGTTACTTTCAAGTGAGACAATAACATTGGCATATAATTTGGAGACTGCGAGTCAATAGGAGAATAGTCAATAATAGAATGCGTCAATAGTAGAATGCAGAAAGACTTTCCACCGGTGTCCAAAATTAGGATTGATGAATATCTCTCAATGTTTGACAAAAGGTTTGAAGAGAACTGCAGAAAGTTCTATAATCAGAGATAAAATAGGCCTCATTATCTTGGGAGCAAATAGCAGTAGTAATTATTTAATATATTATATCATATAGAATGATACAATATGAACTTATTTTTGGTGCATTAATTACAGGTAAAATAATTATTTCAATAAAATATAAACATATAAAGGGACCTTCATGGGCAGAATAATAGTTCTGCACTATATGAAGTCATAAAATCAGAATGTGCACCACATACAACGCTTTATCAGCTGGATTTTCACGTCTCTACACGCTCTATGGTAGATCCTTTTGTGACCAAGGTAAAGAATGACCATCCATGTCATGCAGTCGAGTAAGTATCTTTGTTGGTGACATCCTGCCGGACATCCATCACCTGCAAACACGAAGAGCCAAAGAAAAAAACGAATTAATATATTGTTACGTGGGAATGACCGACTGGATGGTGCCACAAACAGAGCACTATTTGGCTCCGTTCAGAATTACATTGTCTCGTCAAGGAGGATGACAAGGTTTTGAATACCAATCAACATAAATCAGCACAACTTCCAGTGGGAGGGGGTGGGTGAATAAATGATGTACGGGTGAGAGGAGATACATTTGTTGCTGTATGGCGTTGTAAATCCTCTGAAAATAAATCATGTTTAAATAAAAATAAAGTCCATTTCATTGCATTGCGGCACACAACATAGAGTAGGCATGATTTATTAAATCTATTTTCGTTGAATTTCACTAACTGTCCTAAGCGAATACAACTGTTTACTTTGCGTTTTTGGAATCCCAAGGACTGGGCTGCTTGTAGCGCCATCTATCGAAAGGTTTTTGCGGGTAGGTTCTCTACTGTTTCTCAAGTAGAGATGATCTTTGTTTACATAACTAAGAGAGTAATACTATCAATTACACCGTCTTCTTGTTTCATCGAAACCTTGTCTATTTCGATCAGTAATAGACGGCCAGCTAAATTATTTATAGTAATGTAATCAATATTAATCAATGTAAATGATTGATCATTATAAGGTAAACAATATGTAGTGATAACGCGACACCTCTGTTTAGTGCCAACCTAAATATCTTTGACTATCCTTCAATTAAGAGACACCCATCGTTTTAATTATCACATTGTTTTGTAATGACATTTTTCGTTCCTATGACAATAAGTTATTGTTAAGACAATTTCGCTGTTTTTAGTGTATTAGATGCGGATATTCAGTTTTAGGAAGGTGAAACGAAATAATACGTGGTAAGTTTAATTTCAAGTTGTAGAGGATACATTTCAGGTGAAGTATTCAGCGAAAGAAAAGAACTGATGACATTGCTGGATAACTACTCTATATAATTGAGTAATTTATTCAGGATTGTGATTATTTCTTGATAGAGGAAAATAATTTTAGTAATCGCGATACAGTTTAATTTATAAATAGATAGATGCTCATGTAGTTGAGAAACAATGGAATATATACCAACTATTTAGACGTTCAATGTATGATCAGTCAAGTATATGGTATAAAGATCCATTTAATGTTGGTTTTAATGATAAAACAAGAACAGAACAATATAATCATTCGATGGTGTTTCTGGCTAAGAGTTTAAGCCACACGGAAAGTTCCTTTCTCTTCCTTGAAACTGGATTTATTCTATTTGATTTCTCTGCTCTATGTTATAAAGTAGAAACATTTAATATCTAAATGAAAATGAACTATATGTATGTGTCTTCCTGTAATCCGACTATAGAATAATACGCATGCTTTTTTCTGATAGTCGATGTTTTTGTTTAACTCTGTACGCCTGCTAATTTATAATTATGTTTAAATGAGTCCTCATTATGAAACGCCATGGTTTCTCTGCCATCAAAACGTAGCATGGAGTTTCAGAAATCAAATTAGAAAACTATTTAGTACTCAGTAGAAGTTGATGGGCCCGAAGAACAAAATGGCATCGTACCATTACATTTAGACTAAATGATTACACTTATTTTATATAATGAAACGGTTCGTTATGGTTAAAGTAATGAATAATGCTTAAAATAATTATTACTCATTAGTAATTATAAAACAGTATTCAAATCTATCAAAACATGTCATACTCTCAGCTAAATGACTAGTTTAATATTCATCAATCGCTTAGAGTATTTTATGTTAGACATTGCTATGTTTTGGCAAGTACAGTTGCTGTCTTTTATATCCACTAAAGTTTTGTTAGCACCTGAAGAAGCTTGTTTATATAAAAAATGTTAACCTAAATGATTCCTGTAAGATTCGATCGAAAATAATTTGTCTCGACGGAAATAAGGAAGTGGCAACTATTCTTTTTAAAGGTCATGCCTTTTCCCTTTTATAAAAATAAATTATTTTATTATAACAGTAATATTTTAAGAGAAAAGGGAACCTCAGCAGAGTCTTGTCAATATCATTTGCAAACCGAATTAATTTAGGAATACTCTTTATTTTTTAAATGATATTTCATTCCCTTCAGAACAGACTTTATGGCAAATAAATCCCAGTTCCCTGTATATTTCATATTGAACCATTAAATTTGTTATGTACAGGTCCTCTCGGCATTTTTTGACTTTTATTAGCGGATCTAAAAATATCGGAATAAGAAGGAGCTTAAATGTTTGGGAACAAGGTAGGTGATGATACTTTAGATAACTGTAAAACAATTTATGGTAGTCTTCTACCAGCCAATTAAACGACCCCGGATGCTCATCGTGGGTTTGGTAACTCTGAGTATGACCAGCCTTGAATTGATGTCACCCTATTTTCTCTTGGTAATATAATGTTCTATGACATCAGATTTGTCTATATTTATAATTAATTATACACCCTGTAACTAACTCAATTTTTCAAGGATTGTAAGTAGCAGTTATTATTGTGACATTTTGTTGGTTGCAATGTAGGCCATTTTATGGACCTTCATAATCTGTCATCAACTTTAATATCTTAGTTTTTTCCACTGTTCATAATTTAGTAAGTTTATTTAGCTTGTTAGTAATAATAATATTATTAATATTTTCATAAACTATATAATGTTATTGAATTGAACTATTCGTTAAATTACAAACGCCCAACTGAATTTAATGAGGCCATGATAACGTAACAGCTTTACAGAATAAGCTAATTATACTGTGGATGGCAACATACTCCAGTCGATGAAATTTCTTAAAATGTCAACATTCTTTCATAGTATCCTAACACATTCATCTAGCTATCTTTCAGGTCATTTTTTGTTAATGGAAAGAGCTCTCTCCGAAGTATATTTTCAAGGAAGGGATCTGTTATTTTGTCATTTATCAATTAGAATGTTACACAACAACGTTAGCAATATAATGTAACTTTAAAAGAATTTACATCTTCTGCCACCAGATTACAGGAAATATACAATATTGGCTCTGGTCGATAAACACATTTGTTAATCTCAGGTTGTGTGATAATGATGAAGATCGATATTTTACGGCCATCTCTTTCCACGTGGGATACTAAATGGACTGAGCGACCTCGAAGGTAATGAAGCAACATTGAAAGATGAAATAGCCTTTTCAGAAATGCCCATGCTGAGATTCGAACTCAGGTGGTAGTTAACTGTGATCCAACGCGCTACTAGTTAGACCATGTGAGCGCCCACTCAGACTGTGTTAGTGAACGTGTTTATTCTTACCAGCTCTCTCTAGATAAACAATGAAATGAATATTACAATTATTTATGATGCAATGTTTGATAGTAATTATATATATAAGTATATGATTATTATGAAATATTTCAAAGATCCTCTACATCTAAGTTGTCGTTTTTGTTTTGATGTGTAAGTCTATTATTTCCATACTTATCGTACTGCATATTTTCAAATTACTAATATCTCTTACACGGTTCAATTTGTAACAATTTAACATTTATAAGTATCAAACAGTCATTTAACGCTGGTTTTGTCAGTTACGTTATTCCCGTCTATTAATAGAGGTATGCTAGCATTAAATAAGCTGTATTAAGATGAGATTATGAGATATTTTTCAAAATGATATCAACATTAGTGAAAATAAAGGCGGGTGCATCAGGTTCACTTTTTTGATGATTGACACATTACGTAGGTGTAGATAAAAATATAACTGCTCATGTAGACCACATCAAAGAACGGCGGTTTATCAGTCAGGATATCTCAGATATCTCAGTGATTACTCACTGCAGTTATAAATGATCTTGTACACGTCATAGGTATCATGGCAACAACTTCGAAATCTTCTAAAAATTGAGTTTCAGCGGAGAATCTAGACACTTCAATTAAATGCTGCCATCATGATTTTATGATTTACATGAG
Source organism: Paralvinella palmiformis (assembly GCA_025642065.1). Classification (NCBI taxonomy): domain Eukaryota; kingdom Metazoa; phylum Annelida; class Polychaeta; order Terebellida; family Alvinellidae; genus Paralvinella; species Paralvinella palmiformis. The sequence continues at coordinate 1,137,081 of JAODUP010000060.1, forward strand.
TTTGAGTTACGAGTCTGTTTCTTGATCAACATATTCGGCCCCATCTTTATGATATTAATATTCTTCTGACAAACTTTATTATCACACGAAAACAAACCATAACAATATTTTCGAATTTATGGAAGATTTACTGTCAACGTGACTCCTGAGTAAGTGTGAGATAGCAATGATGAGATGGTAGAAGGCTATTACAAAGGTGTGCAAAGTATCATTAAATACCATTATCTCATCAGGGAGAACAAGTGGTTAAATAATACAAATATAAAACGAATAGATCTAAAATATAAAACAAAAAGATAAACTTTAAAGTAGCCATAAAACTATTAACAAATGACTAGTTTAATCAAAATATTAATAAATTATGGAATGCTGTCTTATTACAGTAAATTTCCAGTAAGTAAAGAACTAATATTCTTTAAAACCCACTTATTTAAATTATCCCATTTATAGTCTATTTGAATTAACGGATTTATATGTTTACATATGAAACACATAATTGTACTTAATTAGAAAGAATATGTTTAATTCTGTAATTAAGGTAAAACACCGTAGAACAATTCAGATATAATAATACATTATACTAAACTACTATTATTAGTGTTATAACTAGTATTATTGTTTTTGTTATTTTGTTATTGTTAATTAGATATCAATAACAGTGACATATTTGATAGACAATAATGAACCATTTTATGACATCATTTGATGCTATCTACATCTCTATGTCTTTCTCTCGCCCCCCCCCCTCGCCGTCGAAGTCATAGTCTGTAGGCATTCCGGGCTACAATTTTCAGTGATCTGTTCCTGTTTTCAACTGGATCCTGACCATTGTGCTAATTACGGATCATATCCATAGTAATTGTTCTGAGAGGACAACTAGCTTTATCCTTATCCATGTATAACATACGTTCAGGAGTACTCCATGGTATGAAGGCCATTTTGCCGCTGTTATGTACTTCGTTCATCCTACTCCTCAATGTTTTGCCATGTTTTAGAGTTTCCTCTTTAATATCATCTGAAATTTATATTCTCTTTCCCTGAAATGTTTTGTTTTTAAAGCTCCAGGCGCTTTCTTCAGTATTCTATCTCTGTAAATGTTGCTGTGGCATCTTGATACTACCAATCGAGGTTTGGCACCAAAACGAAGCTGTCTACCTGGGGTTCTATGAGTATCTTTTATTTCTATGGACGTGTCTAACTGCTCTTCTAAAAACAAGTTTAACAAACTCTTTACAGTCAGCATCTTCAACTCCTTCTGGAATATATATGTTCCAGTATTTTCTTTTTCAGTTCCAACACATTTTCAGATGTGGCCATAGTACTCTATATTTCTGCTAATTTTAGCTAATTCAATTTTATAGATCTCTGAAACAAATTTCTAATTTTGTTCTCGACTTCAGGGCCATCTCCGCTTTTATTTTCAATGCATCCATTTTATCTTCCAAGGCTTGGTTGTTGCTTACCAGTTTTTCAAACAGTTGCCTATCAATTAGACTTGTCCATTCGGCCATGACGTTGTATGCACAAACAATGTGTAATGGCCGGCAATGGTCAATGAAGATCCTATTTATTTCACTGCACATTTCTTGCTCAATAATCTTCAAACTTCATATATAATATTCCATGCCATATCTAGGGGTATTCGTAAAGCTTATCCACAATAATCCACTTTCAAACACATTTAATATACTTAGAATGACACACCATGTATTATGGTCTCTACTGCTGCACTACCATGTTGTTTGACCAGTCACAGTGCAACGTTGCAGTGATATGACAAAGTACCAAATAGTATAATAAGCTTTTATCCATGGTTTATGGTTACCAGTATCTTCTTATAATTTAAACAGAAGCAATGCTATTTGAAATGATGATATTGTATATTGCTAGCATTATCATGATTATGATTTCAGTTTTATAATATTGTTTAGATACAATACTACAAATTAGATACATGGAAACAAATCTGACTAGAAGACTATCCGTACAGGCCAATGTGCATTAGTCAAGTAATCCAGCATGTAAGCAGTCCATACTTGAGCTTAATACATACCCATCATTAATATCTCACAATCGTAGGGCGATGAATTGCTAAACACCCATCTACTCTAGTCTCTTCCATTAGCCATTATATTAATCAAACGTTGGCTGAGATATACAAGTAGTCTTATAAGCCAACGATCATATTGGGTCACATCACTTCCTTAAGAAATTACTAATAAATTACTTTAGTGTTATCCGTTCTTCAGTTTTTGATTTGCTTTGTATAATACAGATTAATTCTACTGAAGTGATATTATATACAAATGACGAATCTGTACAGAGCTTTCGTAAATCCAACTGGAACACTATCTTTACCATCCTAAGTACACTTTCACCCGTCAAGGAAACCAACTTGATGATTATCTATTTAATCCCTGTTTCAGCTTAGGACAGTCTTTGTGGGTATATAAGGCAGTCAGCGTTCTCTAATACAACACAGTGAGCTCCGGCGGCCTAGTGGTTAAGCACACGGCACTTGGTGCCAACGGTCGCAGGTTCGAACCCCGTAAGAGGTCGAAACTTTTCAGGGATTAATTTCTCGGCTCACTACATCGTTGGGTGGCTGACCACGTTAAATGGCGCTGCCGTCTCCACTGAATTATTTAAAATAAAGGGGGACGTTAAAAACCCCTGAGGACGTAAAACACTCTGGCAGTGACCACCTTCAGGGTATTTCGGCTCCATCTTTCCGTACTGCTCCCCTGTGAGTGGTGGGGGAGGAGGTTTCTCAACCACTCGAACATAGAGGCTGTGCTAATTAAGCGACAGCCTGGGGATTCTCCCCGAACAACAAAACCAACCTAAGACGTTACTTAAAGTCGAAAGCTTGATTATTTTCGTACTATCTGAGGATAATGATCCACACAAACGATAATTCGCCGAGACTTTTCCATCAGCTAGCACATTTGTGAAACCTTTATCGATATGAGCAACGAGTCTCGCAAATAACAATTGAAATAGAAAATATTTGTAGCCGCAACATGATTAGATGATAATATAACACACCAGTTATCTAATAACTTTCTAATAAATTACTTTCCTCTTATATGTTCTCCAATTTTTCACTTACTCAGTACAATTAAGATTACTTATATATCAACCTAGGAAGAAAATGCTCGCCGCGATAATAATGCACGTTAATCGCTATAGCGTGGGAAATCCAAGAGATGGCGAATCGGGATTATTGCGAATGTTAAAAATTAAAATAAGAGATATATATCAAACTAACCAGTAACATAAACTACGAGAATAATATATAGAACATAGTCTCCATTTTATTTTCAAATTTAACCAAATAGATGATAATTGTTTAAACGTTCCATCAGTAATGGCTAAACGATTATGTATCATAACATCGCAATAACCCTGTATCGTGTTTCAAGGTGACATTTTATTAATTAAAACTTATAGAACAATTAAACAAATATAACGTAATGTAGATTTTATGTTGACGTGAAAGAAGATTGTAGGATGTAGGTTAATATAAACATACGTTATACAGAAATAATTAAATAACAAATAATACAAAAAATCAAAGAACTCTAGTAGTTATCTATATACAAATATCAATATTTCTTCAGTTATGTTATTATTGCAATATCAATTGCCGTATGTATTTTGAAATGTATTTAATTGGATCATACAAGAATTAAATAAATGTGCATATCAGTTTTAATTATATTAATGCAATGGCATAACGATAGGCGAATGTGAAGCGTCGAAGTGTCTGCTAAAATAGCATTCATTAAGCAGTAATTACCTGTTGTATTTACACATTTGTTCCAATAACGTTAACGCTGAAAGTTTCCGTTAAACGACGTTAGCTGATGTAATGAACTAAGTTTCAGTATCTCATCCATCAAGAAATACTTCACCCAAATAAGTTCTCATCCCACTAATCGTACATAAAAAGAGACAGACAAAAAATGATACTGAAAAGATATTTGAAGAAAAGCTACTGAAGTATGTTCACATCGAGGTCTTGAACAGTAATCAATCAGACAAATTTAAAAGCTATTCATTATAAATAAGCAACCTCCAGATATTTGTCAAATATATCTTCATGGAACACAAAGCTATTTTATTTCTCCATTCTTTTATCTCTTTTACTCTGACAGTTAATGGATCTCACTTTAGACTTTAAATGAACATTATTAGATAGGTTTATTACTTTCATGTTAGCTTTTGACACTTGACTAAACCGATTGATAATTGCTTAAAGGTATACATTAGATTGCAAACATAGGAAGCTACACCGATATTGTATAATGTTGATAACAACAACAACAACAACAACAATAATAATAATAATAATAATAATAATAATAATAATAATAATAATAATAATAATAATAATAATAATACTAATAAGGCGATTTTTAAATAAATAATAAATACATTTTAGTCTAGCCGTTTTAATCATTGTTGTACTTTAATCAATGATTACATGGTTTTTATTTATATTTATATTTAATGTATCGTTGGCATGGCGATGCTAAAATGCGAAAAATATGACTTAGCTGATTCATGTTCTAATTAATTTTTATTTATTCCTTTTATTGATACATGATAATATACTGTGTTCAGTAATCTGGCATGGTTTGTTATGTAAATCGTCTTTTTATCAGAGTCTTCAAATTCTATGGTTCTTATTCCCTTCTAAGATTAGAAACGATTTCAAGAATTATTATATACAGATAAATATGTAAATATAGTGTCAACGTTATATTATGTTATCAACATTGATGAGTAGATGTTGCAAAATAATGGATGTTGTGGAATGTATTTTCACTTCTTGTTTTTTTCCTATGACAAATAGGACAGTAAAAGTCCAGCACGCTTAATAATAATAATAATAATACCCTTTACTCCATAAGTTAGATTGCTTCAGGTTTAGGTATATAACCTATTCAGAGTAGTTAAGATTTGTTTCTTTCATTCCTACGTACCTCGTTTTTGCCATACATATTATTCCTCGCATTCGTGATTCAGAAGATGAAAAAAGATAATTTTTCACCCGCTCCCCGTCATCACATGCCATTACAAATATCAGACGAGAGATAACATATAGCAGGCAAAACAAACAGAAAGACGGAAAAGAAAGTAAACAGATAGATAGACAGACAGACAAACAAATATATAACTTATTTGGCGTGAGGTTTGTTTATAAAGAACACCTTAGCATATAAATACTTTTCCAACGTGAAATAATCATTAGTTATTTGATTAAGTATTCAGAATGTAACGTAATATTTTCTTCCTACAAACCATCTTCCTCTCAGAAATGAAACTATATGTAATATGTGTACCTAGTGTCACAAGGTTCCAATTTATGTTGTGTTGGGTTGCATTATTTTGCCCAGCAGGATATTTGCGTGGTTCGCTGCACACCCAAACGGTTGTCACTGTTGTGCCGCGGTGGTCTATTGTTTTACTGGGGTAAGCTATTGTTAACTTTGGCGTCCTGTGTGTTTCTGTGTACAACTCCATCCCAGTAAAGATTTATAAGGAGTTGCTCTCTATTATACGCCAGCATGTTTCCAAGGAAGCCAGCAGAGTAGTACGTTCACCTATTATTAACCATTACAAAAGCTTCCTGTGGCATTCTGTACGTTGAAAATAATGTTTCTATCACTTTGTTTTCATGGAAGAAAGTATTATTAAAGAGAACATCATTACATCTTCTCCGTGCTGTATTACCTTTTACATGCGGTTTATCACGTGGATTATCATAGTATTTAATAACCTTTAAAAGTCTGATCAATACCAATAAACGATATTAAATGAGGACGTTGGAATCACCTATCAGTGAAAATACATTAAACAAATCTTTGACGCAAAAAGTAGTATAATTGCAATGTTGCTATAAATGTAAAAAGCGTCTGATTTAATGTAATCATATAAATACAGAAGATATGAAAGATATAATGAATTCTTACAGGTAAATTTATATAATCGAATATCACGCAATGAAAAGCCTATATTCGATAAAAGCTGAACTTAAAAGCCAAATTTCGCTTAGTATAATCTTTTGACATAATCCATATTATATTATAATGCAAACTGTATTGCGGATATTGCGGAACTTTGAAACAATGTTATCTGCTTTTTCGTTTCGTATTTAAAGATATAATGTTTTAAACTTCGTTTATCCCATTAATCCTTATGATCATTCAATACTTTAATACATAGCTATTAATATCATAAGGAAGATTGATTAGAAAATTACGAAAGGGTTAACGGAAACCTACTAATTTTAAAGCAAATAATGTTATTAGAACAGGATAATGAATACACTGAAAATTAAAAAAAAAATCTTATATTTTTCCGGAAATAAAAACATTATGTTGCTCAAACGAAATACATTTGTGTTAAATGAAGGAACTAATCGAACAGCTTAGAAAGTTGGTTCGGCATTTATCTCTTTTAATGCCATTTTTACCAATAGTTTATCTTTCTCGAGAAATGTTCCGACTACTTTTATTCAAATAAGAGACATTTGTTTTTCCGAATCTTACGATCAGATTACGTTTCTTACTAGTACTACACTGAACCACGAAACCCGGATATTAGGGAAACAAAAATATATAAAATAAAATTGTCGCCTCTGAATATCTATCTGCTCCTGCTGCAGCTTAGCTAAACACTAATAGGAACAGTTCATTAACTAATGATCAGATCGAGTGGAAACGTAGCAAGTATAAGTCGGTCTGAAAATGTCAGGTTTCAAATGGTGACGGAAAGAAACTATTTGATGACATAACATTTTCAGGGAGTGAATTCCAAAGAGTAAGGACAGCAACTGAAAATGCACGAGTCCCAGGATGAGTTTTACCTCCTGGGAACAAACAACAAATGGAAACCAGATGAACGGAGCTCTCTGGGCTTGGGAGCTAATGAAAGCATGGAACATAGATGGGATGGTTCTCCAGAAGAAAGAATTTGATAGTTAATGGTGCTGAGTTTGAAAATGATGCAATCGTGAACAGGAAGTTAGTGAAGAGAATTCAGAAGTGGGACATAATGGGAAAACCGAGGAGACCGTGTGACAACCGTAGCTAAGGAGTTCTGAACACACTGAAGTTTTAGAATATCATTAGATGCGATGTTATAATGAAGAAAGTTGCAATAATCAAGGCTACTAGTAATTAGTGTTATAGCAATGGTTTTGGCAACTGAAAGATAAATACAGGGACAAATACGACGAAGGTGACGAATATGATAAAAACAGCAGCGACATGTTAGATAAATTATGTTTTGTGAAATTAAAATCGCTATCAAATGTAACACCAACATTACATACCGTGTCTGATGATGTGATGATATGATTAATAATGGGCGTCAGGAAGAAAGACATAAGTTTGCTGCGTTCTCTAGATGTACTTATTATGATGAAATCTTTATTTTTTGGCATTGAGCCTAAGTCTATTGTTTGTCATCCAACTAGAGATATAACTGGGACAGTCACCTACCTGGTTAAGGGAAAGACCAGTGTCTAAATATGAGTTCTAAATATCGGCGACGCACTTTGACGTTAATAATTTCAGGGGACATCCATGGCGTAGGCGGCTTAATTTGTATGGCTTTTGATCTGACAGGTGCGTAATTGCCAAGTAAATTAATAACTTTAGTATGGTATTGTTCACTTAAGCTACTATCTAGTCGTTAACTAAAATGAGTGCAATATTGTATAAATAATAATAATTTAAAAAATATTTATTATTATTATTATTATTATTATTATTATTTATTATGCAAAACTTATTGAGTATATTATACAAGCGTGCTATTAAAGGTACCGATTAAAAATGGTTCTATGTACATTGAAAAAAATATAGTGTACTTCATGTCACTGTCTACTCATGCACTTGAATAATAACGATGAATAGTTACATAATATATGCTTCAGTATCTTTTGAATATTACTTTGTATATGTATGTGTCTGTGGTATTCTATATCGATTTAAATACAGTACGATGAACCTAATTTCTGTTTTACAATTTATTGTGGTCTTAAATTAAAAGTTAAATGTTTGATAGAGATTATTTGTTTTATATTATAATAAAAAAAATTATAATTGCTCTTATAGTAACAGAAACATAAACGAAGATGGGTATGCTTCTTAATAAATAGCCTAAAACTTTCTAAGACGAAATAAAGTTAAATTCTATATTTGTAATATGCGAAAAACATGTATTTCAATTTTATATTGAATTTATGTATTTAATTCGACTCAGCGAATGCTAAGCTGGCTTACAAACACAATATGTATTATACTACTTGATGTTAGGCAATACTATATATAGAGTCGTTCTCCCATTACCATAGTATGTCCATTCATCCATCTATCCATCTGTCTTACAGTGAATGTGCATGGGTGCATCCACTGAGTAATAAAAGTGAATAATGGCCAATTGCAATGCATTTTCTTCTTAAAGTGAAACGGGGGAGAGGTATCCTGTAGCTTTAGGTAATTATACGTAGTTCATTGATCGAGATACTCATAAATTGAAAGGTTATTTAACCTGTCCAAACGAAATTAATAATAAGAAAATGTCATATTAAATACCGATTGTTTAATAATATTTAAGTCATAACTAATTAAACAATAATTCAGGAAACATAATTATGTTATTTACATATTGTTTCTAAAACGGATTTTTACTTATTTGTCTACTCGTATGTCATTAAAGTATGTTTATTTATATTTCTAATCTTTTCACTTTTTTACGATACAAATGACATGTCACGACAGGGAACATCTATCTTCTACACCATATAATCTTCGTTTATCTTCTCTATCGGGAAATCGAGGAAGATACTGTGTAGCAGAAATATAATATGCCAATATCATGGTTAATATGGAAATGAAAATTAATCTCCTGAAACTTATATCCAGATGTAAGCCACTCAGTAACCGAATGAATATTTCCTTACACACAGAACAAATTAGTTTGAAACCATTATTAGGAATAAGTGAGCAATATCGGTCAAATTATACATTAAACTTGATTCTGTAGTTTTCGTAATGTATCGATATATATATATATATATATATATATATATATATATATATGAAAGAGTAAGTTACATAGGAAACGCTGATAATATATTGTTTATCCATAGATACACTGGATGATGACATTCAATCGTTAGAGGAACAAGACCCCTCAAACCTATAAAATGGATTTTTCATAGATAGCTATTACCTGTTAATTTGACTTTATACACGTCACGGATCGTATTCTGTATTAGGAGAATGATTGTCTAGATCTAAATAGGTGTCAATGTATAACTTGATATTATTACATCTAAATGAAAACCTGTAGTTTACGCAGTGATAAAGATATTGCTATTGAAATGTGAATCATATGCTACTTTGATTTAACAGATCAGGATGCACATATTAAATCATGAAAATGTCACATTTCTGGTCAGTACGGAAATGTTCTCATGGGAGAAAATTTCGTCTCACGGAATACAACATAACACAAATACCACGATAAACGCTGTTACTACATTTTATTCACTGGAAAATAGTAAATAAATCAAAATGCAACAGCTGACATTGAAAGACAACACTGAAATTACGGTTGATGTCACGGCTGACATCATGGCTGATGTCACAACTGACATTACCACTGACTGTGTACACTTTTGAAGCAGGCTTAGCCATTAAACTTCTCGCATTTGATGGGTCTTTTCCCTGCAGCCATCCTTTCTACAGCGATTTCTTCGGGTTGCCTGTGAAAGGAAGCTGTTTTTCTGGTGTGATGCGTTCGTTACGCGATTGCTGGCAGTGCGGACGCGCTACCTAACTTCAGTGACAACTCGATAGAAAGACAGCTGTCAAACAATTTCATCTTGGATTGTGGTTCCTCGACTCGGCCCCGAATCCAACATTTGCAAAGTCGATAAAATGTTAAATTACCCGGAACTTCCATCTTCTGCTCCCGGGTTTTCATATTACTGTAGGCGATCATCATAATGTCGTACATATCCGCATCACTTATAAACTTATTGTATTTAACGGTCGCCGCCGGAAGACGCGCCGCAACATGCTGTCTGTTTTACTTTGCTGATCGCGGGTACTCATCTTTAGAGTTCTTGCAAAACACTGATGACACCATCAATATTGATGTATTGTCGAACCACTTCATCAAGAATATATCACCTCGTACAAATTTAGCCATCTCGGAGTCACTAGTATATGTTATGGCCAGGTCGTTTTTGCTGATTGTCCACTTCATGTATACTCCATTCGTTTGCATGCAGTTCATCAATGGCAGCTTTGTAAACAAACGATCCCACACCAGCCGGTGTCCGTTACTCAGGCCTTCACTCAGTCGTACCACTGACCTTTAACCCGGTCCAGCCTTTTTCCATTGATGATCTTTATACCGATCAAAGGTTACTGCTCCTTGATGTTGCTCAAAGAACAAGTCCCGATGTACAGGCGAGCACAAGCTACTTCATGCTAGACATCCACATTCCTGGCTGCGTGGTCGTCTTCGCAGAAAACATTGTTATCAACAACTGTGAAGTGGTTGCGCAATTTACAAAATTAATCACGATGCGTGCAGTCAGCTATTATACCTATGCTTGTTGATCGCTGCCAGTATATACATAGACACTTCGTGTTCAGGCAACCGATCGCGAGGTACATACCAACGAATTTCTTTATTTTCGAAGACGATGACGACAGCTATCGGCCAGTTCCCCGTAAAAAGGTGTCGATTTATTAAGCCGCCCATTAGCTGATAGTCGCTGTCGTCAACAAACTGCACAAAGTGGTCAATGGGCGACCACTGTTGGCTTCAGGCCTACACATCCTGCTGCAGCAGGATGCGGAACAATGACGAGTTTGAAAATGTCCACACGATATGGGCATCAGGAGCTGGTGTGATGATTTCCTATTCGTACTCTTTATCGGTCCTATTGTCATCGAAGTCCATTACACTATCAGACAAGGTCATGTCCGAATTGTCCATCAGTACTAGAACCTCGGTAATAGTTAGTTGACGACGCCATGTTCTGTAAGAAATAAATAAAGCTTTGGATCGCATTATATATCAATGCACATGAACATTAATTACATATTTGTGAGAAGTACTGGAAAGTAGTAAAGAAAGACATATTCTGTATTATGACGTATTCAGGTTTGCTTACATTGAGAAAATCAGTCAATTAGATGTTTATATTCCTAAATTATTATACATTATAATACAAAGGAATTGGCTTTATGAGGAAATAAATATGACTATCTAAAATAGAAATACGGAAGAAAAGTATTGGATATTAGAGATACACAACAATTTTGAGAGAGGTAGAAGGAACTCAATTAAATAAATAAAAAATGTTAAATATAACCTCCCGCCGCATATTATGTCGAATTAATTGAAACTTTCATTTGTCTAAGAAGTTTATAGATTTACTTTACCAAGTGATTATATTTATATTTATTATAAGTATCAATGTTATTATTATTATAAGTATTATTATTATTATTATTATTATTATTATTAGCACAATCCTTATTATTATCATCATCATCATGTATAGTATATATATTATTATTGTTATTATTATTATTAAACAAAATCTAAATAGGGTCCTAACTTTGCAATATACGCCATCTTAGAATATATTATAATTTGATAATTATAAATGCATTAATAATATAACTAGATTAATCTTATAACTAAGGTTAATACTATGATAAGTTCAACATATAGATAAAGGTTTATGTTAGAGATATAATTTTATAATTTTGATATCTATTACAGAATGATATGAAATTATGTAACATAATTTGGTAATTTGACATGATGTATGATTTAATGATATTTCAATGATAGGTGTAATTAATTATGTAAACGTTTATTCTTGTATACATACTGGCAACAGTTTGCTTTTCTTTTTTCGACTTTGACAAATCTTTCAAATATACAGGTAAAAATGTAGTTAAAGACCTCCTACCAGTATATCGAATTGCTGTATACCTCGATGAAAAGAAAATCGTACGATATGGAAATATAAAACCAATAACTTCATATCCGGTTATATAGGGAATCTGATTAATATGTTAATCAACGTTACTGTTGCTAATCCATAAATAAGTCAAGTTTATTTCAACAATTGATATGTTGTGTGACAGACTATACGCCATATAACATGAGATAGGGTTTTTGCAATCGAATTCGCTCTTTTGAGTAATTATAATTAGCGTTTTAATCTCAACATACATAGGTAGCTATCTTTTAACTCTTTTGTATCATTACGTTTGTCAAAGAGCCTGTTTTACTGATCCTTTATCTATCTATTGTAATGCGAAAACGATGGTGTGCCGTTGCTTAGGTATGTCCAAACAGGTGAGTTTGGGTCCACAATTGAAATATACTGAAATATACGATTATATTTCATTTAAATATGATATCAGATTGGGTTAATTAGATTGGTGTTTGCTACGAGAAATAAATAACGCGTCACGGTTCAAATAGCACACAAACGAAAATCATTTATTTTCCTCAGATAATTGCAATGATGCAGCCGGTGCAACAACAACAACAACAACAACAACAACAACAAGAATAATAACATATGCCACAAAACCAGTATTTATATCATTAAAGCATTTGTTATTAGTGTTGATAACAGTGCCCAGTCTCTATACACCGCCAATGTGATAGCATTTACTTGTCATTTCATGTAACCACATGTAGTCCACGTTTTTTTTGTTTTATATATATATATATATATATATATATATATATATATATATATATATATATATATATATATCAAATATGCACACTGACTGTGCATCGTTAAAATGTTGCCGCCTTAGTTTCATGTGTTAATTCTGGATGGAAATCAATTGGAATCAACGTTATATATATATATATATATATATATATATATATATATATATATATATATATAATATATATATAAACGTTGACACCAGTGTCTAGTATCTTTTATACCACTTACCTGATGGTAATGCTTTGTCATTCCATGTATGCGTATAGGTCCAATCAACGTTTTGTTTGTATGTATGTATATATATATATATATATATATATATATATATATATATATATATATATATATATATATATATATATCAAGTTGATACCAGTGTCCAGTCTCTATACACCGTCGGTATGATGATATTTCCTTGTCATTCCATGTAGCCACGTATAGTCCACGTCTACATAATGTATTACTAATTTATCAAATTCTACTGTTCATTTAAAGTACATAACCATCGTCATTAAATCAGACAACGGCTTAAACTAGAGGGTAAATGTTAAGTTATAGTTGGTGTATTTATACTGGCAGCAGGTGTTACCAAGTACACCTCGTTAAATAATAGATAGTTTTATGTTTCTAGCGAATCATGTCTAGGTTATATACTGCCTTTAGTATCAATGGGCAACAACACTAGTGTCTAGGTCTCCATTTGAAGATCATTGAAACATACTCAGCTAAGGTATCGATGCATACCCACCAAAGAATCATCCTAACTGAACACCTACTGACCTTTAATCTTCATTAACATAATTAGTTTATAATCCGGCAATGTTTTCAATCGTGGGAAGGATAATGATGGAATTGACTATTGTGTTCATGAGGTTTATGTTCGATTATTAAATATAAGTGAAATACTGCATCTAATAGTAAATAAATGGAAAACTAAATGTTTAATTTAACAATATACGCCATTTGTTTATCATTATTATGTGCATCACTGATATGAAACCTTTCCGCCTCATAATTAAAAATAGTAATAATAATAATAATAGTATTATTTTATATAGCGCCTTATTCAACCGAAATTGCTCTAAGGCGCTAAACATTTAAAGCACAATTAAAAAACACATTCTGAGCTCATATAGATCAAATACATATTATAATATTATAAATAGACCAATTTAAACAAATGGTGCTGGGTGCTGATGCTCGGAAGGACCTCTCTCCGTACATTGCTGTATGGCTTCTTCGTACCATCAAAAGTGAATAGGACTCGGATCGGAGCATAGTATCACTAGTATAAATGTTTCGATCAGATCGTTTAGATACACCGGTGCTGTTCCATTCAGTACTTTGAACGTAAGAAACAGGATCGCGTACAATAATCTGAAACGTACAGGAAGCCAGTTCAGCTGGAACAAAACTTGTGTTATGTGTTCTCCTTTGTGAGTGTGTGTCACCAGACGTGCAGCACAGTTCTGCACTCGCCGCTGTAGGCGGTTGGTCAGAGAGAGGATAATATTATATAACAATGCATTGCCATAGTCCAGTCGAGAAATAATAGTGGCTTGGACTAAAGTCTTGCATGCCTCATCATTTATGTACATACGAAACAATCCTATATTTCTTATTTGATAATAACAGGACTTACATATATAATTCATCTGCTTCTCCATTCCTAAGGTATTATCTAACATAAGCCCTAGATTTCATATAGACATGGAATAATTTATATAACTGGAATCCGACCTTTATGCGGAGATTCTCAGTTTTGTTTACAAGTTGCTTGGATGAGAAAACAATGAATTCTGTCTTGTCCTTATTCAATTTCAGCATGTTGCTATTCATCAAAGTACTTATGTCTGGAATACAAGCTTCAATTGAAGATGAAATATCATCCCATTTATCACATGACTTCAAAGTCATGTACAATTGTTTGTCATGGGCATAACAATTATATTAAATATTATACCGTTTAACAATTTCACCTACTGGTTTGGTATACATATAGTAATTCTTTGATCCTAAAACGGATCCCTTTGGTACACCAAAAAGAAAACCTACAGTTGGCGATGTTTTTTGGGGGCACTTAAATACACTGAGTTCTTTCGGCGAGGTACGACTTTACCCAAGTTAAAGCTTTTTCCTGATTCTAAAGGAAAATTCTAAACGCTTCAGTAGAATTGTGTGATCAATTATGGCGAAAGCTGCTGATAAATCAAACTTAATTAATGCAGTCATGGATCCTTCATCGGGAGTCTCAGCAATGGCATTTTGAACTTTCGAAAGAGCAGTTTCTGTTGAATTCTGAACCCTATGATAAGCAGACTGGTAAATGCCATTAAGATCAGTGTGCTCTAAGTGTTATTCTGTACGCCTTGTTATTACCTTTTCAGTTAATTTAGAGATGAAAGGAAGGTTAGAAATATGACAATAATTCTTCACATCTTCCTTATTCAACCCAGATCTCTTAAGCAGTGGGGTTATGGTGGCGCATTTTAAACACAACGGCATCACTGATTCATCCAGTGACCTATTGACAATGGTTGTTATCAGCGGTAGAAGTTGATCCACACATTTATTCAAAAGCCAAGTGAGCAGTGGATCCAAGTCACATGACTTGTTCGGAGCATATTTCAATTAAACATAATATCTGCATCAATGTAAATATCTCCGGTAGTGTTTGAGGTATCCGAAATGAATTCCTGATGATTGTTGCTTTCCTCATGAAATAATTGCTGAAGTTGTCCGCCAGGAGTTCAGTAGAGGTAAAATGTGGAAGATGTACATTTGAGTTACTTCCCATCAATTTCTTAGTTAATTTGAAGAGGTTCTTTTGATCTTTTCCACATTCCCCTATCTTTGTATAATAGAAACACTTCTACTCCTCGAAAAGTAGTGTGTTCATTGTTCTATAGAGATCCCTATATATTTCAAAGTGCACCATTAAGGAAGTTCAGCACCAGGTTCTCTCTGCTTTCCTCCGAATTGTCTTAGCAGATCTGAGTTTATCAGAGTATCAAGGAGTTTCTGGTCTCAACATAATGAATTTTGAACACGAAGGAGCAAGGTGATTTATGATACTCAGGACACCTTTATTATAGGCTTCTATCAGCTCATTAACTGATCCTTCTCAATTATTTAGGTGTTGAGACGGCTGTAGATCCTTAATAAATTATTTAATATTTATGCCACGAAATTCCTTATCTGATCTTTCTTTGTATGCAATCAGGCTTGACCATATTAATAATCAACTGTACAGCCAGATGATCGCCGAATAATGTATCTTTTTTACTACTGAGACAAGGGTCAAATACAGAAGGCGTTCCTATTATGATGGGACTCGATTCTCTAGAGATGACTAACTCTAGTGTGTAGCCTCCTTTGTGAGTAGCATTGTTGACACGTTGAGTCAATCCGTGTGAATCCAAAATACTGAAAAACGTACGAGCTTCAACATTAGACTTAATGTTCACATGGAAGTTTAAATCACCAGTTATTATGACGTCATATGGGATAATGGCTATGTAATCTAACTATTTAGACCATTCGTCAAAGAAATTGAATTTCTAAAGCGAATTTCTTTAGAAGGAGGTGGACAATATATAATACAAAATTTAAATGTAACTTTAGCTATATTTATGATACAGTCCATATGTTCGAAATGAGATTACATCTCCGTTGTCTCTGACTTACTCATCATGACAGTCAGTCCGGATTTATAGAGTATACAAATACCACCACCGAGTCTGCCACTTTTACGAGAAATAGGATTAAACTCATAACCTCCAGGAACTAACTCATTTATGAGGAACTGATCAGTGTCAGTTCCGAGCCACGTTTCAGTAAGTGCTAATACACAATACCTTGTGATACAACATAATCAGCCACAGAGATGGCTTTATTCCTCAAGGATTGAACATTCAGACATCATACCGTTAATGACACCTCAACCTTCTGATCATCGTGTAAAGAGTCAATTACGTGTAAGTTAAGAACATTAATACTCCTTAATAAAGCTCTAGCATCATTACGACGAGGGTGCACAATAACGTTAATAGATTTAGATTTAAAATCGGAAGACGATGTATTAATAAATTAATTAACACTAAACAAAGACTTTGTCGGCTCATTGCCAGTTAGAGAAATGGTAATTACACCAGGTTTATTTTGATAAGCACTTACTTTGTAGCTGGGAGTTTGTTATCTAACACATTTAATATGTGCTATTCACTTTCTGCCAGCCCGGGTTCCCGTCTTGTGCGACGAGGCGTACTCCAGGGTTGACAAAGGAGTGGCCTTCCCTTCACAGCATAAAACAGACTTATTGATAGAGTAAACTTCAGGAAGCCGCCACGTAAACACTGCACTAACCGGAAGTATCAATATGAAAAACCTGGGAACAAAAATATTAATATCACTATTTGTAATGACGTAAGTTTGGTCTCATTTTCTTTTTGTGTACCCATAATTCTACTTCGTGTAGATTCAATGCCAGAAAAATCATTATTTCTCTACTTATCAAGCTACAAATGATGCATTAATAGTGATATGATATCACAACAGACTCAGATACATATATATTTCCATTCATAATTATTAAATATAACAAATATTTTCTAAGCCTTGAAAAAATAAAACTAAGTCCCAATGTTCTTTGATTATAAATATTTGTATTGATTTGAATATATCAACAATCATGCGGAACGTATAACAAAAGCAGTAATGGCTGAGAGTTTCAGCTAACGAATAGCTTTAGTAAGATAATCAGCTTAAGACACTAAGCAGCAATCAATTAGTACATTCTACTTGTCCCATGAAAATTACTTACTCAATCAACAATTAGTGTATCTACTTTCTGTAACATTCATCACGTCAGTCTACCAAGTACAACTCTATTAAGATAGATTGTTAATTAACGATAGATGCTTAGAAGAAACGACCAGAAGATAGCAACTGAAACAGTGGACTATTAGCTAAAAATAGGTTGACGTGTCGATGATACTATGATTTACAATTAATCTGATCTGATGTTATAACATTAATATTGACGTTAAAAGAAGTTTTAATACTTTCTATCCATTTAATGTTTCTAGTTTTTGCAATTCTATCATATTTTCTATATGTTCTACATTTGTACCCAGATCACATATTTAGTTATATGCGTTTAAAGACATCTTATATCTTGTAAAGAAATTAGTGAACAAACATATGCAACTTTGGAATTAACCGTTGCCAGTAACACCCCTCCCCCCAACAAAGCTAATACGTCCATATGATCTGAATGATTATGTGTTTCTTGCCAGTAACCTTCAAAGGTTAATTTCAAAATGGAATTTGTCTCTCATTGTGAATTTAAAGTTGTCAGCACAGGTTTTATGATAAGGATCGCGTAATCGTATATCTGATAATCTGTATTGAGAAGAGAATGAGTATCAAGAAATACATTATTTGGATGATAGACGATATCATGCCTCTCTGGGATGATTTTATTTTCTTCACACCAACTATGTTAGAGATACACTTATGTTTGTAGAAAACCATAATAACCGCTTGTTATTAAACTGATAATGTTATATTAGTGGCTTAACAAACAAAGAATAATCATATGGAAATAGTTTGAATATGTCTGGTAATCTCTTCTAATATATTTCTGATAGTTGTTATAATAATCAAAGGTATATCATATTTTATTCAGGTGGTTTTCTTTGCTCCCATGATCCATGTATTTTCTGAAAAGGTAGCAATAAATAAAAGTTTTCATTACGAGTTAATTAAGTCATTATATGTCGGTTCTTCCACAATATTTGAAATGATTAAAATTGACAATCTTAGTTAGCTATAGATATACTAGCAGTAATACACGATAAAGGTTCCCAAAAACGATGAATAACAAATTACCAACGCAGCTAATTAATACTAATTTGCGCCAAAGGTAGTACCACATCTGCCTAATTAAATACAAAAGGCGATTCATGCATAAAGTGTTTAAGAGGTAAAATAAATATAATTTGTTATATATATATATATATATATATATATATATATATATATATATATATATATATATATATATATATAATAATATATATATATATATAATATATATATAAAAAATATATATATATATATATATATATATATATATATATATATATATATATATATATATATATGTATGTATGTGTGTGTGTGTGTGTGTGTGTGTGTGTGTGTGTGTGTGTGTGTGTGTGTGTGTGTGTGTGTGTGTGTGTGTGTGTGTTCGGACAAGTTCAGACAAGTTGCTTAACTATCACTAATAATTAACTATCACTAATAATTAACTATCACTAATAATTAGTAATAAATATGTTAAGAATGTTGGTTCTTTCGTCTCTAGTCCTTTCTATTTTATTGTCACTTTTTTAGTTTCATAATATTTATTTGTTTTAACTTTTATGACATTCGATCATTTACATTTGATGTGTGTAATACATAAACCTTTTCCTTCAGACAAAAATTACTGTTTAGACGAAACATTTGAAATAACCTCGGTATCCAAATTTTGTATTGACACTGTCTTATCTGTTGTGATCATTTGGAAAAGAAAATGCACTTTATAAAGGAGCAATCTCCTGATTATCAGGATTCAGTTGTTTTAATGACTTTTATCTATTGATCGATTACTAACAGACAAGAATTTCAATTAACTGACATATGTTTTATGTTATTCCTTTATGAGTTAGTCTTTATCTCATTAGTATTAGCTAAAAGAGTATCTTAAATATTAATATGCCTATAATATGTTAAAGAATATGATACATCTACCTAAGATATATTTAATATCCAAAAAATGTCAACAGTTCTATTTTAAGATTGATGTTTCATTTTAGTGAGTGTTTTCTAGTCGGTTCCTAATATGAATATTCATTTTCTTATGAAGAAATGTTAGATTCGTATTATGTAGTGAATAAAATACAATGTCGTATTTTATCTTTTTAATCAGATTTTTATGTAAATTTAAAGTTTTACAAATAACATCTACATGACATAAGTTATATGACTTAAAGACCTCTTCATCAAAGAAATACTTTAGACTTCTATTGTTATGCATTATTTATTGGTTTCATTTAAGGCTCTAGACTCTGATTGCTTAATCAATAGATCACTCAATTACATGCTCGATATCCTGATTTTGATCGATTGCTTGATAAATTGTATGCATGCATTCAACATGCATCTATCCATCCCCCCATCCACCCATCTACAAATTCATCTACCCATTCATCGATCCATCTAACCATCCATCCACACATTCATCTATCCATTCATCCATCAATCCACACATTCATCCATCCAGTAATCCATATATCATTAAGTCTTTCTATCCATCCATTATTCGGTCCATCCTTTCTGTTCACTTTTTCGTTATGTCTGTCAGTACATTAGTCGGTCCGTCTATCTATTCATCAATCCATCCATTCATCTTTCAATCCATCCATTCATCTTTCAATCCATCCATTCATCTTTGTTTCTAATTGTTGGACTATGTTTGGATAATCTTTTTTATTCATGTTCATCCTAAGATGATTAAGGCAATTGAACTAGTTAATTACACACACAAAGACAAAATTACGCTGCATGTATACAAAAGGTGATGGTGAAAATGGATCTTTTGAGAAAAAGATAGTATGTACCTGTGTGGAGTTCGACTGTTAACGTGTGATTGAATATTTATTACGTAATCCGTGGTTTGGCTGTGTGGTCTAGAAGTTTATATATTATCTGTGAAAGGTGGAGCTTGCCAAATATGTATTATATTTGAGTGAATTGAAGATGTGAAACATACATATTAATTTACCAAACCGACATATATTGTTTTATTTCTTATTAATAGCGTAATTATTTGTAACCCTTTACAGAACTGTTTGGCTAAATGGATAAAAATACTTGGTCCATTGAAAACTGTCCTGTTTTGGCTTCTGGAGTTTTTCTTTTTGTTAGTGTGTATATTACATCTAGATATGTTTTATAAATTAAGGCATAAACTATATTTTGTATATCACATGCTGCGGATGGAACTGCGACAAAAGCTGCACGCAATCGTTGAAATATATAACGGGAGGCATGCTTTAGTTAATATGCAGACATCACGTTGTTGTCTGCTTATCTTAATCTCACCACATCACAACACATTACCGTGTTCTAATAAATCATGTCTGCTCAAGGGAATACAGTAATGATCAACGTCAAAACTGCGTTAATTAGCCATATATCATTGGAGTTTTTTGCAATGTTCTTTTAAAAGATGTCACGTGAATCCATCAATTGAAGTACAGTACTATTATGCAACACACAAAATACACAGTAATACAGTAATACTGGTATTTATCAGAAATCAAAAGTGCGATAAACAGTCTGTTCTGATGCAAACAAAATAAAATAAAATAACACCTTAGGAACATTTGATTGTTAAAAAACATTATTATATGATTATGAAATACGTACTAATTACAAATGATTCAACTAGTTAATACATGATCTGTGGCAATTAGATGAAACACGAAAGTGGATAAAAGAAATTTGCACGACCATTTTGGTGCAGAAATAAATTGTTTTTGGAAAGCGATTTTGGTTGTTATTCAGTATTTCTGTTTCATCTGATTGTTTATTTTTCAAGGGGAAGTCATAAACGGCTGTGTCTATAGTGAACCAGGGGATCCTTAGATTGTCCAATCTTTACAAAACCGTACAGCAAACATTCGAGTAAAGGATATAATGCGATTGAAAACGTTAACTATGGTGTGATTCCCCAAGGAGTCTTTCCTCGTTACATGTCCAATCTGTGATCAATGTTTAGGCTAAACAAAACCAAATTCACTTCAGTCCAGGAAGACTAATCGGTGGAGTATAGTGAGACATGCCATGAAATAAGGATTTATAGAGATAATCTGTTACCCTAATACGGCTAGCCTCTTTATAGCATTGCTGATGAAAGGATGTATATTTAGGTGGATAAATGCAGAAGATTTAGTTTTCCAACTATTCTTGCAGGTAATCCTGTAACACGCAAACGTATAAAAATACTACTTCAATATTTTGAATTGCTGATGTGTGACTTGCAGAATATCATAAATGTTTGGTATAATCTGTGTTTGTTGCCCTAAATTGCATTCATTGGGTGACTGATTTAATAACAAAATAAAATTCCAGACATTAATGTACATGATGAATATTTCAATCTAAGCTTAAGCTCAATATAGAACTTAAAGACAATAACAGTCAAGTGTTCGACATTGCTGAAATACGTTTTCGGCAAATGCCTTTATATGTCACATTTGTAAGTACTATATTTCAAATGATAAAACGACAAATGAATTTATTTCCAATTTACATGTATATACATATATAACATTAAATGTAACACAATTATAATTATATGCCAAGAACATGTAAATTGGGGGACCAGTGAAGCGTATTTGCTGTCTTCCCACTGGCCCTGGATGAAGATGGGCAGCTCTTTGTGCGTGACATTCGGAAATCACCTAATAGTGAGAAAGAGGCTGGACTAAGGAATTGATAGTAAAAAGTCATAACAAATTTCAGTTAGAGTTCACTAAAACAAAACCAGCACATGATATGCCTTTAGGACATAATAGAAATATAAGAGTTATCATTAATATCAACCATTTATCTTATCAAACATTTACGTGATTAGAAACCAAATGATTATGATAAAATATGGCAACAATCTAAGAATCTTATATTCGTACATCAGACTTGGCTTAGGTAAGTATTTGGCTTTAATTTGGTATTTATATTGAGAACGAGATAAATTATAGACATTCATTTGAGATCTTGGCTTTTTATTCCACATTTGTATATAGAGGTAGCCTTCTTGCGAATTGCAATAGTCATCTAGCCAATGTGTCATACCCGCTTATGTTTTCTGACGTAAAACAAGATGATCTCGATTGAATTGGAAAGTATTTGCAAATGATAGGGGAATTTTATTAGTTATATAATCAAATATTAACAAGAAGGATTGATGTTCGTACAAGTCATTCAATTTTAAAATTCGAGAGGCTTTAAAGAGAAGATTCGTTTTTCCATTATATTTAGCGTTATTAATGATACACAATGCCCGTTTCTGTGTTTTACTTATCTATTTTGAAGAAGCACAATGACCTTGCACCATATAATAATTATATAACTTCTGAAATATGTTTAAGTGATCCATGCTGATATGTATTTGCTGTTGTTTAGGCTTACATCTGCAAAGTTTTAGTATTTTTAACGTGGTTTATTTACTATGTCGTCAATGATAAATTGTATTTGTTTATCTTACAAGATAAATAACTGCAGTTGTTTGTTATTATGTATAGGTTAATCGCATAATTAGGTACAGCACTGCGTCCAGACAAGGAGGCAGCTAGATATTGAGATAAAATTTAGTTGAGTAATATAGTGGCGCAGCCAATCTTGGAAAAGGCCTCTATTTGGGTTGTTAGCAGATATCCATGTGGCATCAATCTTTCATAGGATGGCATTGCCAAATTTAGGTTTTAATGTCATTTTTCAAGGTCATAAATGTCACCAAGGTAAACATGGCGTTTTCACAAGTATATTTATCTAAGTAACTTATAATAGCAACAGAAGCATGATAATTGCACACAAAATGTTTTGAAGCATTCTTCAAATAAGTGATCATTTAAAAATCCAAATGGTTTAAGAACATTATTATAATATCCATTTGAGTCATATTGTGTCATTTGGGATTTTTTGAAGGATGCAAGCATTTTTCTATTTAAATCCTCTCCAGTATACTATTACTTTAGTGTTAGCCATTTTAAACACAATCCTGAAGATGCCGGTCATTATGTTTACCGGTACATATAGATCAGGTCACAATCACACCCGCTCCTTCCTTCGGAGCAATGAACGAAGCCACCGGTGTCATTAATCCCTTCTCACAACCGCATCGATGCTGTCCATTATCCAGGCACCAGCAGATGACAATGATACACTCACCACAGTGATCAGTCGTTTTATGGCCATTTCACACTAGATTGAGCCAGACGCACATAAAACATTACTGCTGACCAACCACCGCATAGCAGAGGTTGTAATATTTGTCATGGGACAGCTCCACATCTGCTTCAACTTTTAAAAGCATTGGCCAACACATGGACAGTGCATGATTGGATGACCTATGGACTGATGTAGCTGTATATGTAGCCCAAAACACTCAGACTATGCTGGATGGCAATACCTACTACCATCCTGTCAGAGGACATAGACTTACATAGGAAGCTATCTGACACCCAAGTGGCTAACGTTCAATTCTTGGCTGGCTGAAAATGGCCATGAACATGATGTGTTAGTTGGGTAGTTCGCCCAAAGTATGAGTCAGGTGTTTAAGAATCACAACAACGCTGACCATAGAATAAAACTATATTCAATCTACCATCTGTCGGATGCCCTTCGTTGTGAGGAGGTAGAGTCCCTCGTGGAGGAGTTTCACTAAGTGCACCTTGATAGTCCAAACTTTATGTTGTAGTCAGCATGGTTGATACCTTGCTAGACCTAATAACTGGATTCTACACCCAAATGCATTCACTGCGATGCTGCAATGGGTCACACTATAAAACCACACAACCTGTGCACGATGGGGGCCAGTTTACCTTGCAGACATGAATCATTCCGAAAGGACAGCTGCAGAAGTCCGGGCAGAGAGATTCTTGTTGGAAACATTGTAGTGAAGAGGACTAAATGACGATTTAACCAAGTCCCTGCTGATCAGGCAACTGAATGGATCAACATGACACGCAAAATGTACACTGGCATTATCGGCATTAAAAGAAACGATCAAGCTAGAGACAAGCTTTACGTTACAGGTTCAACAGGACCACGCATTTTTAAGAAACCATGTCACTCTTTAATCTATAAGATGACGACCAAGAGACTTTTTCTACCGTTCAGAAAGTCTTCCTTCTCGAACAGGGGCTTCTTGATGATGTAAAGACACTTGCTACGCAATTTCGAGGATTTGATGTGTCTTGGTTACACACACCATCAGCATTAGAGGATGGAGACACCTACTCGGATACTATAGACAAACCTCTGGTGTCTCTGGCAAGAAGTGGTCAATTACCATTTAACTACAAAAGAGAATATATGCAGGCAGTCATTACCAGTGTGAAGCAACGACTAGTGGAGGGAACCACAGGGTTCTATTATGCACCAAGAAACAGCAATAAAACACCTTTGAACCAAGTATCCTGCTTCTGTTGCAATTATACTCTACTTAAACAATTAAACTTCTGAAAACCTTTTTACCTTGGTGGCCTTTATGACCCATAAAAAGACTTTAAAACTCAAAATTGACAATGACATCCACTCACATCATTTTTGTTATCTTATGAATGATTGATTTTACCTTGATGCATGCTATTATCAAACATAAAAAGCTGTTATAAAGTGTTTTGTGGTTTTGGCCTGCTGTCTAATCGCGGCATAGGCAAATAGATATTAGCTTCAATGTTCGTAAGCTAGTTCTCAGCAGTTAATCAGTTATTCTACATGTCTCATGATAATTATTCATTCGATCAGAAGTAAGTTTATGTTCTTAAACTTTAAAAAAAAGTGTCATTGAGCTAATATCACTTTCGTAAGATATGAGTCATACAGATATGAAGCAGTTATCTCTAAAGTATCATCAGTATCACAGCCTTGTTCTGTTTCAGCGGAGAACGTACTGTTCTAAAAACAGAATATCAATACATCTACTGGGTTTAACAAAATGTTTAACTTCTCTAAAAATGTAGTGAGTTTAAAAGTTGGTGTTAGTTCTGAGATTATAATTAAACTTTGCTGTAGACAAATCTGGTTTTCTCGCATTTGTTCCTATTTTCCTAAATTATTCTCTCGTGTATTATATTATTTCCAAAATTGGAAACTTAGTATCAGTGAATTTGTAATCTCTATATAACCTTCATTTCATAACCATTGTGTTGATTATCTTTAGTTTAAATTTCCACGCCGGTTTTCACACAAATAAATGTTATTAAATAAAATGCCATCACGTATTCTTCATAAGCTTTTTAGTAAAAGTAATAGGCATACTCTATTAATTAAGCCGGGTGCTTGTCATTCATTAATTCCCGGAGCGCCGTACGATATAGTTGTATCTAACAAGTCGGATCAGTGATCGGAGAAGAATATGAAATATCCTGATAATGGAACAAATGCATCTTTGTATTCGTACCATAAGTGTAAACAATCTGATATAATTAAAGTATATTTTGTCTTCTAATTAACATCAATTCGAAATAACTATTTAAACATAAATTAAAATGGCCAGTTGGTTCTGTTTTCTGTTCTGTTTTCTCTTATCACATTAGTACGTTATAATATTAATTACCTGGATATTGTAATATTTAATTTTACAATAAATGGATATTTTAAAATGTCATTTTGATATTTTGCTTTTATATGTTTTGTTTTGTAAAGCACCCTTGAACATGATATATTTTATGGAAAGAGCGCCATATAAATATGGTATAAAAATAGCTAGCACTTGAATACAAATTAGTTCACGTAGTCAAACGTATAATATCAAATAGTATTGACAAATATGCTTACATTTGACAACAATTACAATTAGAGCTAGAGTAGCAATCAAATCTCACATTCTATTTTCGGTGTCATAATTTATATTTATATTCCACTTTCTGTTTATGCATCTAGTATATCCGGTAAATTATGGAAATTTGTAAATAAGCTATCTACTATACCATCCTGTGTTTAAGATTGTCATTCTGGATAATTTGATTATTTTGGATTTATCAATCAGTTACACTAAAATTAGGCTGGAACAAACTGGTATATTTAGATGTTTTACGGGCATTAATGTATAACTATTATTCGTTGTGGTTTCGTAATTACTAAATAACGGAAGGAAAAAGTGACAAATTTAATAGAAAAGGAGACAATGTATCCTAATAGCTGATCATAAATCAGTATTCTGGGAATTAAATTACTCATCGACAAAATATAAATAACATAAATTTGGGTTATGTGAAATAACTAGTTGATAACCTGAGAACGCCTATTATGTGTTATCATTTTTAATATTACATTTCTTTATCTATTAGAGTGAAATATATTTGATATACTAGGATTTCCCATTTACTTTTCTGATTCTGACTATAAGATAAATTTTCCCCAAATCATTCCCTGTATAGCGAAGGCAGGATAGTGATATAGCAAACTGGAATGTGTGAAAGAAATTAGTCGCCACTGACATGTTGTTTATTGTGACTACTTATAGCGGCTCAGTTAACTCATCAATATTGAATGCGTGCATATATTACGTCATTAGGAGGAATATCTTAAGCTACTGTCTGACACTTACCAGAAATTATTATTTATGATGAAAAATTAAAATAGGTTATGATGACATTTGTGATTGTATATTTATTTTGTTATTTAAGGCTAATAATAGTTATTTCCATATTATATTAAGGTTCTGTATTTAGTTTAACCTTGAGAAGAATAAGCTGGTTTTTAGTCGGTATTATCATAACAAATACTTCCTATTACTCGATAATCACATGATTATTTGTTTAGATTATCTTATACCAGACATCAATATTTATAGAACAACAATTCTGCCAGCTTACTAACCAGCCATCCAGCCAACAAACCAGCCATTTTATACATTCATCCAGCTTTCTTATTATATATACACGGAGATATACTGACATGCTTGCATCCATTCAATGACCCGTTCTCGGGGCCTCCATTGGTTTAACCGGTAGCGCGTTGTACTAATGATCACAACCTCCTGCGTTGGAATCTTGGCTTGGGCATATGTCATGGGTGTTTCATCTTTGACTTAGTTTCATTATCTTTGGCCAATTTAGCCTACCATGTGCACAAAATTGGCCATACAACATCAACCAATCATCACCAGTGACCCATCATTCAGTCGGTCACTGTTCCCTTCCTTCGGGCTATATATCAATCCAAAACAATATATTAATTTGTCATTGCATGGGGTCACTGATGAAATCTAGTTGGGTTGCCATTTCGATAACCTTGGGGAAATATTGTTATATGCAAATTAGTTCCTATGTTATCGAAACGTCTAATGTATTCAATATTGTCGAAGGTGCGCGCGATACAGTCACAAAATGGTGTCCTTACCTATGTGTTCAAGGTCAATCATTAAGATAAACACTAAAAGGAACTATTAGCATATATATTGATTCCAAATATGCAAATTAGCCACCGCCGATATCGCAAAACCTAGTTTCTTCACTATTTCTTACAATGTGCATGGTGATGAGATAGTAGTTGTGTCTACAATCACATCTTCATTGACAAAGATTACGTTAAAGACAACTTAATAGTCATAAAATGCATGTTGCTTATTTTATGCCAATTATCCAATATCATCATTACCAAAATATTTACCGATTAGCGTAATAATGTCACAGAAATGATGTACATAGACACGTATTCACAGTTAAGGATCACAAAAATAAACCTAAAATCAAATGCACTATGATTAATTTATTGTATAATAAATCAGGTGTAATCTAACAATTAACGTATCTCCAAAGTTAATTTGACTTTATCAAAAGAACATAAACGTTCTACTGTAATGAAATCCAGTAAATGTATGACTATCTAAAAAAGAAAAACAATTTGAAGTATTGGAATTAAGAGATACACAGCAATGTTTGTAGTCGTCGCGGTTAATGAGAACACAGAGCAAAACAACCCGATGATAACAGATACAATTCCGCCGCATCTTACCGGGGCACCTCCGTGGTCTAGCGGTAGCGTGTTGGACCAACATATCACTACCACCCGTGTTCAAATCTCGGCGAGGGCATATCTGAGGGTTGTTTCATCTTTGACTTCGATTCGTTACCTTTGGCCTAGAAAATCGGATATAAACTAATAGAGAATAGTGAATATCACGGATTGTTAGTTAAACAATAATAAAACAAAACAACACGAAACGTTAAACTGAGATTAGTATATTTTACTATCCACCGAACAACAAAAATGACATAGTAACTGACAGTAGTTAACATACTAAAATAATAATAGTTATAATTAATGGAAATTGGCGTAAGACAAAAAAACCAAGGTAAATATTAGAGGAGTAAAGTTTTACTTTAGGCTGTAACAATGATGATGATGATAATTATTATTATTATTATTATTATTATTATTATTATTATTATTATTATTATTATTATTATTATTGTCATCATCATGGTCTTCGTCGTCCTCCTCATCATTTATATTATATAATATCTAATTAACGTCCCATATTTTAAATTTGGCGAGTAAAGTGATTATGTATATGTATAATTATGATACGATATAATTATAAGCGATATAATTTTAAAGGTTTTGTATAATTACTGGTAGAGTTTATTTGTCTGCTCAATGTTAATTAATTCATCCCGGAATATTGGTAAGAACGAGCTTAATTGATCTCCTACCGACGTAATAAGTGTCATAAATCACGATACGATATAAGTTTATTAGATAAGCAAACGTTTGCACTTCATCCTGGAAAGTCTAAAATGAGATCGATAAAATAGCACAAAGAATCGATGAAATTATGATACAAATAAGTGTCATCAATGTCAGTGTTGGTTATCTCACCGACTAGAATGTTATCATAGAACTCCCGTTAACTCTAATAAGTTATATGTTGTGTGAAAATGGTTCGGGGGAGATTGTTTACAATCAAATTAATTTGTCTTATTATTAATATTAGGGGTTTTGTTCCAGCTCAACTTACTTCAGTAGATTAGTTTAGCTCTTTTGAATCAGTAAGTCTGTCAGTCTGTCCGACATATTCGTTAGCTGCCTAGCATAATAATTAAAGGGGGTGTTTGTTTTGGGCACTTAATTCCGTATACGTGAGTCTGGATCAGATACGGGTAATTAAATATAACAGACGCATTACTAAAGAAGCACGTAGGAGATATAATAAATCTAATTGGGTTATATTCATAGGCCATCTAAGAAGATTCGAACATATTATGTAGCAGGTATTTTTGTGGTCGGAGGCGTTGATTAACGAATACTAGTAAGTATGTGCTGTATTCGTTCATATACTGTACATAATAGACGCTTATATTACAATATTGTTTTCATGATTCAATATACCAAAAGGTAACACCGATAACCTTATAGGTAGCGAACCCTTGGCAATGGTATACATATTTGATATACAATACGATATATATAACTGATAATGTGTTAGGTATTACCTAAAAGAGGTGTGATAAAACTGAGTGCAAGACATATAACACTATCATAGACACGATGAATTATTAATGAGACAAACAATCTACAAATATAAGGAATACATCTGGAAAAGCTACAGATTATCAATGTAAACACTTCGCACACTACGAATAAATATATTTTTGGTGACTATGTTTTTTTACATTTTTCCATATGTTAGAACTTTGGTGTAAAATCGAATTATAAGCAAGACAATGAGGGACTTGACTTTGTTGTGTATGGTGATCGTGATATGCAATATTTAATGTGAGGTGCTCCATTAAAGGTTTTGGTAATGTTTTGTGCATACTGTTAAACACGAATTTGGCTGTTTCTAATTCGTACATTGATTTAACATCAATATCTCGCATGTGTTGAAAAGTTTGGCTGCACGAGTATTGTACTCACCTTTGTTTATAAGCTGTACAGCCTTTTTTTGAAGCACTGTTGTTTTCTTTTAATATGATTGAAAAGTATCTCGCTATAAAGCGATACCATATAGTTTATATATAGTAACTACTGTGCAATATCTTCAAATGGTGGCAAAATATAATCTATTTAACAATGGGCTCGACATGAAGTGAATTATATATTTTTTAATTGACATGTTTTACGCGATCCTTCCATGCTAGCTTGCTTTTGACATCTTTTCGTTTAATCTTTTTAGCACCAATACAAACACCAAAGCCAAATGTTAGCCAAATCCATTCCCATACAGGAAAAAACCACATGTAATCGATTTTGGCAATATGTAGTATGTAGATTAATAGTTAACTGGATGATGCTCCCTCTTTCGTTCGTGATCATTTCTGTTTATATTGTCAACTGTTTAGAATAGAATAGTGTTGGTTTATCTTAACCGCCAGTCTTATACTTTCCTTCACACTTCAATGGGATACACGTCACGTTACTTGTTTCAATGGCTTAAGATAATGTGTAATTAATATAACGTCGCGTTTAAAAGCGTATTGGCA
Organism: Paralvinella palmiformis; assembly: GCA_025642065.1. Taxonomy (NCBI): domain Eukaryota; kingdom Metazoa; phylum Annelida; class Polychaeta; order Terebellida; family Alvinellidae; genus Paralvinella; species Paralvinella palmiformis. The sequence continues at coordinate 1,168,155 of JAODUP010000060.1, forward strand.
GATTTTAAATATGTGATAGTATTGGACGATTTCAGAGTATTATTTGCTTAGAAAGTCGGCCTAAGTGTGATATACAATCGGACTACTCATATTATTATTGTTATTGGCATATTTCTTTCGGACTTTAATGATATATATAGCCATTCCCATTATTAGTAGAAACTATCACCAATTATCTATGTGGTTATAGAAGACATTAACTATTCTAATTTTGTTGGCAATGTGAAACATTAAATGGGGACTATATTTTTATGCATTATTCTTGAACTTTAGTGTAAGATATCCTCTTCTAAAACGAGCTATTGTATAGTCAACTAAAACAGTTATTCATATTAGTATTAGTAATGATCGTGGTTGTCTATCGTTTAGATTTACAATGATATCGCCAGCATTTGTGCTTCATTATTGTTTTGAATATGTTCCTTCCTGGATTGGTGTACAGTTAATCTGTATTACAGGAAGCTACCCAAAGTATCCGGAACAAATCAGCCTGAGTTACTTACAAAAAATGTATCAATGAAGTGTTATTCCAGAACATCATCTGATATCCGTGCTTATAAAGTTGAGGTTGGAAAGATTATCTTAGGCTGATTTAGATGTTAGCTGAGATACTGGCAGTCTATCTGAGAAGAGATTTGCTAAATGCTATAGCTGATGGAACAGCTTAAGAACACTAGTGCATGTACGGTTTACAGTCTTACGGTAGTACGATATTAATGAAGCCGAGAACTGTCAGCTACATTTTAGCGAAAATTGGATGGGATATACACATAGAACAGGCTGAACTAAGGAGAAACACCGATTAAATGCATTGTTGACAGACTGTCTTGTTTGACAGATGGAATTACATATAATTCTGTAAAGATAGTTTGTCACTCAGAGTTAGTAAGGAGCTGTAACGCCGGCCGTAGTCGGATAAATACACTGTCATCCTTTATATATCGTCACTTCTGTAAAGGTTATGAGACTATGATGATAAATGTAAGATCAGGATACATACGTACTTGACTGTATTGTGGTAATTCATAATATTAATTATTTCTGGTACTGCCAATTAAATATAATTTAAACAAAAAATCGTGTCTTGCTTTATTCTTGTCTTTCTTCTTTTCAAACTGTCTGCACTTATTACAACAATAAGAACAACAACAAGAACTGCTGTCGCGAAAATACTTAGTTACTACAGGAGTTGGAGTCATCTGGTGAATAGTTGATTGGCTGACTTTGTTCTCTAGTAAGCGAAGTAAAACCCTATGAACCTTTAACGCACTTCTGGCGAAGTATTCTCACGAGGAGATTTATATTTATCAGTTAATGGAATATGATGGCCTAAAGAGGTATAAACAATTCAATTACATTTTCTCTATGCCATAACGTGTAATTTAGCCAGGTTTCAATAATATAAGTTGTGTTAAATGTTGTAAACGTTAAGTACAACAAACGTGCTGGGCTATAACGGGATATATTTCGAATACTCGTCTATAAGACGTAAACCGTGTAGAATGTTTTAGGTGTTCGTAATCATTTAATGTTCAGGCCAATGTGTTATATCAACTAATATACACGTAAATCAAAGTTAAGTCATGCAAATCAGAATAATAATATCTCTGTTTTCTTTATTGACAAAGGACTATAGGAGCTAAAATATTGTGTAATGTTTTTTAAATTGATTACTGGTAGATATGTTTTTTTTTACTTGTTTTCCTTGTAGTTTCAGGTAAAGATGGATCATACTCTAGACTTGATATTGGACGACAGAATAAATTGTTAAAACCCAACGTAGGTGTGCTTTAATTGCCTCACAACAAGAAAACACCACCACCACCACCAACAACAACAACATCAACAACATCAACAACAATAACGACAACAATAACAACAACAATAACAACAACAATAATTATATTGACAATTATTATGAAGATGATTATTGTGAATATGAAAGAAATATTACTACTACTACTACTACTACTACTACTACTACTGCTAACTGCTACTACTACTACTACTACTACTACTACTACTACTACTACTACTACTACTACTACTACTACTACTACTACTCCTACTACTACTACTACTACTACTACTACTGCTCTACTACTACTACTACTACTACTACTACTACTACTACTACTGCTACTACTACTACTACTATGCTACTACTACTACTACTACTACTACTACTACTATTCTCTACTACTACTACTACTACTACTACTACTATTACTACTACTACTACTGCTACTACTACTACTACTGCTACTACTACTACTACTCTACTACTACTAATAATAATAATAATATGAATAATATACTCATCATCTGTAGCAATGACCCTGATGGGGCTCATTCGATATCAAAAGTTCATTAAACACACACATAAACTAAGATATTGACAATTAAGATCACAACAAGCACAACCAAAAATGCAAGCATTTTATTTATTCATGTCATGATCATAAATGCTGTCGCATTTCGTTAAACGAAAAACAGTTAAACTTCGATTATAATATAGATAATTCGAGTTAATCTGGCCGAATGAAAGAAAATAAGATTGTAATAGGCGATCGTTTGCTATGTTATAACTCCAAGTCAGAACACATACGATTAAGTGCCGCGAATAACATGGGAAAATAACGTTTGATATGTAAATGAATTCGGTTATGAGAAAACCCGGATATTTGCTCAAGGTAAATTGTGTTATAATAACATATAACATATAATTGTGAAATACAGTAGTTTCAATAAGATGTATTTAAAGCTAAAACTTGTGTAACAAGTATTCGCTTTCAAGGAATTCTTTAGGCAATGGATGTCTATAAAATGGTAATAGACAGCTATTCTGTACTTATTACTAACCCATTGGAGGCTGTTGTACCCATACGATAGATGTAAGGTAAACATCGGAACATTTCACATAGGGTTTCCTTAGTACACCCATTTGAGTACTTCAAATATTTATAGCCAAATGGATTAATTGCTTTCATACTCTGAGTTGATTGTTATGCAAGTTTGGTATATTTGGTATTTATATCAATGTAGTCCAGTTAGAACCAAATCTAGGCATTAACTTGGAATAGTTTAGTGGGGCTGATGATAAATATTCACAGTTCTTTCACTAAATAAAATCGATTATCGTATTTTCCAAAGGTTATTCATGTTTCTCAAGATCTTTCATCTGAAAAGAAAGTAGATCCATATGCCTTCCATGAAGATGTTAGTGTACTTGGTGTTTTATTCTGTAACGAGGGTTGCAAATTATTTTATATTGAGGAGAGGTTAGGAGTCATTTATAGAGATCCTTTAATTTTGCACCCAGTAGAAGCATTAACAGTAAATGGATTCCAATCCATTTATCAAATTAACAGTAATGCAAGTAATTATTAATAATTATCGTAGTAAGAGACAATTATTAACAATATAAAACATTTATCTTTGCTCACAGAAAATCTGATTATTTTGCAGCTAACGAACACCCATTCCCATTGTTACATTCTTAATAATGACATACCTTTTTGTTCGATTAAGACGGTTTAAAAGGAATTAAAGGTAGACATGTCACCAAATAATCTATGGAGTCGTAACAAACCACCTGAAGTAGTACTTAATTACGCATATTCATTATTTAGTTAGAACAATGTTCAAATAATAAACATGACTAAATATAATATTGTTTATGAAATAAAATATTTTGAGGGACAATGAAACAGAGAAGTTAATATAAGAATATCACTGTCATAACCTTGTGTTATCCAATAGTGTGCAATTAATATCACCAGTTAGGAATAAATTACCTTTTCTTAAGAAAATATATGTGTTTCTTTTTGTGAGTACTTTGGATACAGATATGTAGTTAAACCTCTAACTTCTGCATTCATTAGTATAAGTGTACTAATCATGTTTGACAGGTTTGGTAAAAGAAAGCTATTTTGCACCTCACTTCACCATAATTTTGTTAGATATTTAAAATTTAGTATTAGGCGCCTTGGCTAGGCCGGAGGACTTGAAATGATTAGTCATTGTTTGATAAAAATAGTGGTCACTGAAAAGAATTAATAACATGAAACATTTGCCTGAGTCCACATAAATATCTAATTACATTTAAGTTTACGGAGAACTTTATTTTGAAATTATTAATAATGACTTATTGTTTATCTTTTTAAATAGAAATTACTATACAATAAACAATATTACGGTTTGTCATATGACAGTTGATTATCCGTTTTGTATCTGATAATTACCTTGTTTTCGATGAAGGCAATTGAAATGATTGTATCTAAAATTAGAAAACCTTAAGGAAATTAAACGTACTAATATCAAATGTCATTTAACAAACAAATAGTTAGCTTTTATGACAAGAACTAATAAGAGTAACAATAGCAGTTTATGGCGCCTATGTTTTAGCTTAGATACTATGAAAACAAGAAAAGTTGTTATCTACAGGTGAATACCATATACTGTTGCATACTCTTACTTTAAGCACAATGAGCGACAATGTTATGTTTGTTCACTGATTACTTCGTTTATTCTAAGCGTTTCTATGACTCAAGGGGTTAAACTTGGACAGTCATTCTTTTTTCAAAATATGTGAGTACATATTGATTTAGATTGATTGTTTTGTAACTTCTGCAAGTTTGTTAGGAGCGCCCGATACTTATTTAATCAAAATTATATTTTAAGACCAAATGAAACATTGGACATATAACCTGTGGGAATAGACTTTTGGCAAGCACTACATTCAAATCTGCTATAACATATTATACATTTATTAAACATAAAGCAAAATAAATATATTTACAGTAGACATTATAATAAACGCATTTAATTAATTCAGATTAAAATATTAAGCAAATATATTAGAAAGATAACCCAAAAAAGAAATGAAACAAAAACATTAAATTGTACCTAAACAGCCACTGTAACTGTTTTGTTTTATTGTAAAAGTAGCTAAAGTTCAAAGAGGCACAATATTGACTAATTGTGGTCCAATTTATATATGGAGTCATAGCATCTCAAATGAATTACTAGTCAATTCCACATATGACATACTCAAAATGTGATAATGTTTTAAATATTTAGCAATCGTTAATGTATATTCATGAAAATAAGAAAGTTAGAAAGAGACACATTATCTATAAATCGTATATATCTGAAAGGATCCAATTAGGGCAGCATTTGGAGAAATTACTTGATACAAATAATACAAAAATAATTCACATTGGGTTATTGTAATATTGGTAATGATATATAACAAAAACAAGTTGACGTAAGAATATCACCGTAATACTGTTGTTTTGCTTTAATATTATCCAAATAATAGGACCAAATAGAAAAGGATAAACACTTTCTATATCAATCTCGTCCAAACATATTTTAATATTCAACTCTCTTTAATTCATTAAAATTTTGTTTGGATTCGATTATCTTCCCGTGCAGTTCTACCGAAAGGGTAAAGGTATCGATTTGATGGATATAATTTGACTAAACATAAATATCTACAATGAATTGTAATTGAGTAGAGATGTTTAAGGTCTCTAGCAAGAAAAAATAAATTACAATGATATTTAATATATATAAATACGGTCATTTGCCAGTGATAGCTTAATTATTATATAGTTTCTTTAAAGTAATTACGGGAAGATTAAAGTTTTGAGTAAGATTTTATCATTTCAATAAACATCTCTGGATTCAGTCGTAGTTATGATTTTCTGTTTTCCTTTGAAAATCATTTATTATTTCTAAACTTTATGCATAATGAGTAATAAAAAGATAGGTCATAGTGATCTGCATCTTTAATTATTACACGAACATTAATTTAGCAAAGTATTTAATTTAAAACCGTTTCATATCCTTTCGGGAGCAGTTGTGACTAAATCATATACTATATGACGAATTTGAAATGGATCTTCTACCTTTTGCACTACATCAGAACAATGGGAATTTGTCTGCGAATTCGTTAATAGACGTTAATTAATTAAGGAAAATGTCTTTCAAGCCATTTCCAACAAATAATTAAAAACAACAACGAGCAGACAAGAAAGTAAGTGCACACATAACGCCATTGTTATAGACTGAATATAAATAAGTTATAGCAGAAGATTGTACAGTTTGGAATCTGGCTAAGATAAATATGGGCTTATCTTTTTAGTTTAGCTTTCCGTATTCTTTGGTATAGTAGCAATGCTAATCACAATTTACATACTATCTGAACAATCACTTACGTAATTGCAACCGATAATTAGGCAACCCAAAAACTTACCTGATTATAGACCAGAAAATATTCGCCAAATTACATTGTTCCTTAGTTACTGAGTCGATCTAGATTCCTATTATAATATTAAGAATATATTAAAACAAATATGGTATTAAAGAAAAGCTGTGACTTGCAAAAAAGAATTACGATATTGTGTTAAGTACGACCTAATGCTATTTCAGTATCTATAATACTCTAAAATATATTTTTTTATTATTACAGTGTAATCATCGTGTCACTAAAAATACGCATTTGAACATTGTTTTACGTCTTAAAATCATACTTTCCTAATTTTGTCTTTTCAACACCAAGAGATTTGATGTGTAACAGTGAACGCTTAAAACATCATGCTGATAAGCTAAGGATAAGCAACATACAAGGTTTGGCATCTAAAAAAAGTCAATGAATAAATTTGTTTTTATTAAAGGAATAACAAGTTGTGCTATCTTGTAATTGTTTACAGTGTATGTAATTCTTTTGACTGTATCATAATCAGGATAGAATATAGGCTCTAATGGAAATAGCATATACATAATGATATGGTTAAATGACCTACAAATCCAGAAGGATCAGCAAGATCCCTTTCAATTTCACGATACTGCCGATATATTCGAATTGATTTGTAGAAAGCAGACCTAGAGTTTAGTTATGATGTTTTAAAGAAAAACGTATAAAGATCATTGTAACGCCGTTGAATCGTATCAATTTCCATATCGGTCAAATCTTCATATTTGATCAATCTAAAAGCCATAAACTTTGTATTTAATGGGTCAGCATCATTGCTTTATCATATTTCTACCTTTGACTGATAATTCATTAATAGCTATGGAAGTGTATTAACTTTGGGTTATTCTTATATCTAGTATAACATTATACAATAATTTCAAAATTAAACAATTCATTCAAATGAATATCATAACTCACTATTTCTAATCATATAAACTTTGTTTCATTGTTTCAGAATTGAATCATTATTTTTTTTAATCTGTAATTTGGAAGACCTATCAGACATAAAATATATTGACTATCTTCTGGACATATACGCCAATTAAATTAGTTTGTGTAATTTAAGATGTTTATTTCAGTTATTTATGATATAATTGTTAACGTAATTATTTATGAGTTAAACTGAGATAGGTTTTGATGCTCAGTTTATTATTGTGTTGTGCTTTAAGTTCCAAACGTAAGTAAAATATTTCGTTAGATATCCAGGTGTCTAAATGATTAAATGATTAAATGTCTGGCGCACGTATAATTTGTCACAAATTAAGTTTATTCTAAAAATTGGCATACACTTTAACACCAAGTTCGTATTATTATAATTTAACCTCATATAATGTTTCAGTTGTACTGCCGTTTATGTTCAGATGTAATTGGATTTGATACTAACTAACATCAGTCATAATGAATGTTATTTCATAATTACATTTTCCTATTGTTTTATGCTTCATAATGTATTCAATGTTATTATTTTCTAGTATTTATTTAATTTTAGTTATAGAGACACGAGGTTTAGTCTTTTAGTTAGGCAACCAATTTAACAATATGTTCTATTTCCTGAGATAGGCACGATTACTTTCTTAAGGCCACAATTGATTTAAAGTAAGGTTGTGGTCTATATATGTATTGAAAGGAGATAGGTAATATACTACTTCAGGTTTTTCGCGTTCATCACAAACTTGTTCTGATAAGATATTACACAGTAATTACCGAAGAGAGTTTATGTTACGATTTAAATTCCATATTTATTCACTTTCTTATATTATTAAATACTTTTTGTTCAGTTTATTAGTAACACTCAATCTACTGAAATAAAAAGCACAAAACGTCATATTATAATTGCTTAATATTAGTCTCTGTCTGATCAGGTTCAAGAAATATTTTCGGAATATCTCAAATCCTGAAAGTGGCACGTATAGGTGAAGCCAAAAAGTCATTTGGTGAAGACAAAGTATATATAAAGATAGTGTTGATGTAGGTTCAAGGTAACGACCTTATGTTATTAATTGGAATGTTGTCTATGACAACCAGCTATCTTTTACTCATCTTCTACACCTATAATTTTAACTGTAAAAGCTACATCCTGACAGAAGTCTTAAAACCCCCAGCGTACAACGGTGAATCTTGACACCTTAATTAATTGCGGAGATTAATATTATATCCGTTTTGTCAATTTGAGTTACGAGCTTGTTTTTTGGTCCACATATCCATCTCCCGGCTTATGACAATATAAATACCTTCTTTTGACAAAGAGACATCATATGATTTTTAATATAATAAACGGAGATAGTCAGCTTTTTAGTTAAATAGCTATTTAATAAACAAATGTAAATGATAATTAAACAATGCATATGATAAATGAAAAAATAATATTACTAGTGTTATAATCATAACAATATATTCCTTTGTGAACTTGATGGATTTGTTTTGGTGCAGAACCTTTCTGTCAAGTATACTAGTACCCGATATATCATTTATCCCTTATCCCATTTATCCCTATCATTCACGTAATGTGTTAAGTCCTGCCCAGTGAAGGAGACATAGAATAAATGTCTTTTGAGGCCCGTGCTGACCATTTTAGAATATAGCATATTTATTTTTGTGAGGATCGTAGAAACTATTTGGCAAGAATTTATATGCTAAGCAAAGTCTAACATGTATATAACTCCATATTATAATTTGTGTGACCTTAATTTTAGCCCTTTTCTGTGATATTGCTATGAAAAGTTGTGATACATTTGAAGCTATACCTTTTACGATTATGGTCAGCTATTGCACTCTATTAAGCACTAGTATTTGTTTCTATACGGTAGATATCATATGGCCGGGCATCGTTGTGGACATTAAGTAAATAGCAGTGTGATAAAATATCTTACAATGTGTATACATAAGAAATACCAATAATAATAACGTATTTATTAAGCTATTCAGAAGCGCGGCACATTGGTAATAATAAGAACAATAATGAATATGATACTCATATTAAGGTTAACCAGTATTACCGCAATACATGATGAGATATTAACAGATTTTCATGAATAAGTTAATTGAAGTAATTGTCTTTTTTACATGGGAATTTGAATGTTGCAACAGGTTTCATGGATATTATGGCTTCTGGGAGGATATTTCATACAGTTGCAGCTTGGTCGATGAAACTCCGTTCTTCTGCCATCTTGGAGACTACAAGAATATTCATTCTTTCAACTAGACGGTAGTTGTTAGAATAGTTGATATTTCAAATTACCGTGTTAAAATTAAGCAATATATTAGGAGGACTCGATTCTTAAAGAAGATGATTGTATGATTATGACCTACAAAATATCTAGAAATAAGTGATTATAGAAGTAATTTATTATTCTAAATAGAATATCCATTCTGTACTCTTGATCTTCAATGATACATGACCAGTCAGTTAACAGTCAATAATTATTTTATGCAAATGAAAACAAAATTGTTATTATTTACACATAAACCTATATTAACCGTCTATTTCTATATTAGTCTACAGCAGCCAGTTCTATGTATATCGTATATATACACGTTAACCCTTTTGGTATATAAACCAAGTTCTTATTTACACAGTTCTATGTATATCGTATATATAAACGTTAACCCTTTTGGTATATAAACCAAGTTCTATGAATGACTAACATGAAGCTGACTAAAAACAAAAACAACAAACTAAACAACATTTTCACTGAATAACCAACCAACAAACCAACCAAAAAATTAACTGAAAGATCAACCGAGAAGTGGACAAAACTGACTCACTGACTCATTCACTGACTCACTCACTGACTCACTCTCACTCACTCACTCACTGACTCACTCACTGACTCACTCACTGACTCACTGACTCACTGACTCACTGACTCACTGACTCACTGACTCACTGACTCACTGACTGACTGACTGACTGACTGACTGACTGACTGACTGACTGACTGACTGACTCACTCACTCACTCATCATCACCACCACCACCACCACCACCACCACCACCACCACCACCACCACCACCACCACCACCACCACCACCACCACCTGCCACCACCACCACCACCACTCACCACCACCACCACCACCACCACCACCACCACCACCACCACCACTCACCACCACCACCACCACCACCACCACCACCACCACTCACCGTAACACTGCTCACTCGCTCGCTCGCTCGCTCGCTCACTCACTCACTCACTCACTCAATCAATTAATCAATCAATCAATCAATCAATCAGTTACTAACTCCCTGAGAGACTGGCTAGATGGCTGACCCACCGAATTACTGACTCACCGACTCATTGTTTCACCGACACACCTACTCAACAACACACCAGCTCACCTATTCAGTAACTCGCCTATTGACTCACTGATTTACAAACTTGCTGTCGGGCTGACTGACTGACTCACTGACTAACTGACTAACTGACTTACTGGTTGTCTGTTTGACTGACTGAGTGACTAACTTACTGATTGACTGATTGACTGAGTGAATGACTGACTAGATGACTCAATTACTGACTGACTGACTGACGTATTAAATCACTGACTAACTAACTGACTGGCTGACTGACTGACTGATTTACTGACTGACTCTCCGACTCACAGACTCACTGACTGATTCACTGACTGATTCACTAACTGACTAATTCACACACTACTCACAGACTGACTGACTGACTGGCTGGCATTCTGATTTAATGACTAACAAATTAAATGACTCACTGAAGCACTATCTGACTGACAGAATAACTGATTGAATAAGTGATTCACTGACCAAAAGTAAAACTCAATTACTAACTGACTGACTCATTCAGTGACTGGTGCAATCACTGTATAACTGACTGACGGACTGACTGACTGAATGTCTGACTGACTGACTGACGGACAGATTGACTGACTGACTGGTTAATTCACTGGTTCATTCACCGACTGACTAACTGACTAAATTGTTCCTAAATTGTTTTAATATATTTCTAAGCATTGTCAGTGTTAACACTATAGCTATTGTTGGTACGTGATCAAGTTTAATGATTAATAATTTTAGGTATATGTTTAATTAATCGGTTTACTGAATAATTTGAAAACTAAGAGCAAGTGTGTAGGCTGCCAGATCCTGAAGTAACGGGCACACATATTGGCGCCTCCGTGGTCTAACAGGTAGCGCGTTGTACCACAGATCAGTACCACCTGAGTTGGAGACTCGGCCTGCACATATCTGAAGGGTGTTTCATCTTTGGTTTCGCTTCATTACCTTTGGAGATCGTTCGGCCCATTTAGCATACCATGTGCATAAAAGGGTGAATTGATATTGAGCATACCTGAACGTGGATCAAACAGTAACATGTAACACAAACATATTATATATAAATATATATAAATATATATATATATATATATATATATATATATATGTATATATATAACTATTATTTGTTTTCTTTATATATATATATATATATATATATATATATATATATATATATATATATATATATATATATATATATATATATATATATATATATATAAAGAAAACAAATAATATACATCTGAAAGTAGCACAATTTCTTCCGTTATGTAATTATTGGTATAAATATTGTGGAATGTAACGTTTTCATTGACTCAGAAATATTATTTAATTACATTAATATAATTTTGAAATGTTGCTAACTAATATAGACATTACTAAGATTAATCAAAATTTAAAAATTCAGTTTTTTTTGTATTACGGGACTCAATGTTATTCGTTTAATAATGTCATCTCTTTATGTTGGTGCTTAATAAAAGGAACTTTAGAGTTTTTTCTTCTTCCTAACAAGTACAAAATGCAAACTTGGATATTACGTACTATTGATGGAATAATCTAACACAGTCATCTAAAGAACAAAAACTGAGGTCATTATATTTAAATATGAATGAAATTATTTAAACTATTAAAGAAACATATCATTAAAATTTTATTGAATTACACCACATTTTAATTAGTTAATAATACTAAAAATAATAATAATAATAATAATAATAATAATGATAACTTTCTTCATCCTAATATATTCAAATTCGTTAGCCTTTTTCAATATAATTAAAAGGCACTACCAGGGATGATTAATGACAAACTTCACCGGTGTTGATCCCTATGTGGCTGATTATATTTACGATTTTTACGTAATACAACGCATGAGAAAACTAATTAGGAGACTATAAATAGAAAAGTAAACAAGAATAATAGATGACAATGTTTATGAAAATGAAATTGTAATTTCGCTTTTAAGTTCGCTACATTTTTGAGCAAAGATAAACAGTTTTTATCAAATTTAACACATTTATTATGTATCTTTTGAAACGGTATCATATCGGATTAAGTACCAAATAAAGCATTCTGGTATTAGTTATAAATGGTATTTACTTTCTACGTCATTGTTTCTCATTTAAGAACGTATTCTTATCTCAGACTACAAGTTTAAGCTTAATTGGGATACAAAAAGGGTGTTAATGTTATATCATGAACTATGCTTTATTTATAATAAAGGTTATTAGGAATCCAAAACTAAAATGTGATAAAGGAAATAAACATTTTATTTGTCTAAATATATTTAGCTGATATTGCGGTTCATTCAGTTCACCTTTTGCTGTCTTTTCTATAAATCTTGTATTAATTAATTAATAGGAAAATTGCTGATAGAATCAGTAATTACCATATAATTTGTTAAATGTATCGACTGATTGTCAAGAATTGCTTTAGAAACATTGTATTTAACCAATGCTTATATGTGAAGATGATGATTGATGTTTTACGGCCACTTTTATGCATATGGTATGCTAAATGGGCCGAACGACCCCCAAAGGTAATTGACGCGAAATCAAAGATGAAACACCCTTTAGATATGTGCAGGCCGAGTCTCCAACTCAGGTGGTAGTGATCTGTGGTACAACGCGCTACCTGTTAGACCACGGAGGCGCCAATATGTGTGCCCGTTACTTCAGGATCTGGCAGCCTACACACTTGCTCTTAGTTTTCAAATTATTCAGTAAACCGATTAATTAAACATATACCTAAAATTAATAATCATTAAACTTGATCACGTACCAACAATAGCTATAGTTTTAACACTGACAATACTTAGAAATATATTAAAACAATTTAGGAACAATTTAGTCAGTTAGTCAGTCGGTGAATAAACCAGTGAATTAACCAGTCAATCAGTCAATCTGTCCGTCAGTCAGTTATACAGTGATTGCACCAGTCACTAAATGAGTCAGTCAGTTAGTAATTGAGTTTATTTTGCCAGTGAATCACTTATTCAATCAGTTATTCTGTCAGTCAGATAGTGCTTCAGTGAGTCATTGAATTAGTTAGTCAGTAAATCAGAATGTCAGTCAGTCAGTCAGTCAGTCTGTGAGTAGTGTGTGAATTAGTCAGTTAGTGAATCAGTCAGTGAATCAGTCAGTGAGTCTGTGAGCCGCTGAATCGGTGATTTGGTGAATTGTACAGCTAGCGTGTCGGAGAGTCAGTCAGTAAATCAGTCAGTCAGTCAGCCAGTCAGTTAGTTAGTCAGTGATTTAATAAGTCAGTCAGTCAGTCAGTAATTGAGTCATCTAGTCAGTCATTCACTCAGTCAATCAGTCACTCAGTAAGTTAGTCACTCAGTCAGTCAAACAGACAACCAGTAAGTCAGTTAGTCAGTTAGTCAGTGAGTCAGTCAGTCAGCCCGACAGCAAGTTTGTAAATCAATGAGTCAATAGGCGAGTTACTGAATAGGTGAGCTGGTGTGTTGTTGAGTAGGTGTGTCGGTGAAACAATGAGTCGGTGAGTCAGTAATTCGGTGGGTCAGCCATCTAGCCAGTCTCTCAGGGAGTTAGTAACTGATTGATTGATTGATTGATTGATTGATTGAGTGAGTGAGTGAGTGAGTGAGTGAGGTGAGGAGGGAGTATGAGTGAGTGAGTGGGGTGGTGAGTGAGTGAGGTGAGTGGTGGTGGTGGGGTGGTGAGTGGGGTGAGTGAGTGAGTGGTGAGTGAGTGAGTGAGTGAGTGAGTGAGTGAGTGAGTGAGTGAGTGAGTGAGTGAGTGAGTGAGTGAGTGAGTGAGTGAGTGAGTGAGTGAGTGAGTGAGTGAGTGAGTGAGTTGTGGTGAGTGAGTGAGTGAGTGAGTGAGTGAGTGAGTGAGTGAGTGAGTGAGTGAGTGAGTGAGTGAGTGAGTGAGTGAGTGAGTGAGTGAGTGAGTGAGTGAGTTTATTTTTTGGTTGGTTTGTTGGTTGGTTATTCAGTGAAAATGTTGTTTAGTTTGTTGTTTTTCAGTTACAGTTTGTTAGTCATTCATAGAACTTGGTTTATATACCAAAAGGGTTAACGTGTATATATACGATATACATATAACTGTGTAAATAAGAACTTGGTTTATATACCAAAAGGGTTAACGTTTATATATACGATATACATAGAACTGTGTAAATAAGAACTTGGTTTATATACCAAAAGGGTTAACGTGTATATATACGATATACATAGAACTGGCTGCTGTAGACTAATATAGAAATAGACGGTTAATATAGGTTTATGTGTAAATAAT
>JAODUP010000610.1:0-65000 GCA_025642065.1 Paralvinella palmiformis
AAAACACCAATCATCATCATCATCTATTCTCTCCAAACCCAGATAAGACATCATATCTAAAGTAATTTGTATAGCTTTAGCCAGTCTTCTCTCTTCACTAATTTTTTTTAAACCTGTTTATCAGTTCACTTGCATCTGATGGTTTACATGAACGTATGCATTATTTGATAATAAACGTGTCATGCATGTTTTTATATCTTTGGGTATAATGTTTGGATGATGTTATGTTTCCGATTGTATCAGTTGTCATCTGTGTACACATGCATGCATATATGCATGTACATAAATACACACACACAACATATATATATATATATATATATATATATATATATATATATACTCATGGTATGATATTTACCTCTATAACATGTTTACCCTAACTGATGGCAATATATTTATACATGAATATGTTGGTTGAAGAATATTTCATGAGGCAAATCTCAATATGTGAATACTAGGAACCTGTTATTCGAGAGAATTGGAAATATTTTTATTTTTTGGGGGGGGAGAGTTATTCCTTAAAGCAAATAATATTCGGATGCCCATAGTTTTAATTGTATATTACTTTTGTATCTAATTAGTTAGATAAAGTGGTACTATACAATTTAGTACTATGAATGTGAAAAACTAGATATTGTAAAGATTTCGTGTTTATAGACTTACAGTATAGTTATGCAGTCACTGTAGACGGTTTGTCATACATTGGTATAGCCCGATCACTTTATTGCAAAGGCTTGGACTGATATATTCTATGTCTCATCGTTGATATGCTTATGAATAAGCTCCGTGTTCATATAATTAATACAAACGGATACCAGCTGAATGTTAGCATCTCAATTTGTTTTTCATGTTGTTCGAATTAATTTATCCTTGTCCAATTTTATTATATTTCTGGTTATCTAAATACTTATGTCCACCGTACGTGCTTTAATTATCGAATTACATTTAAATGATATCGATCTGGCTGTTTTCTGTGAAGAACAAAACCTCACATTTAATCTTATTTCGCTAATAATTTCACCAAATAAGTTGTTTCATTAGCAGACAATGTCCATCCATCTGATCAGCTTTATTTTGCCTGCAAAGTCTGCCCTAATTTTACAATTTGCTTCTACTAAGTACTCTCAGACATTATGTAACAAAGACTTGCATGGTGATAATAAATAAATCAAATAGACTTAAAAACTGCAGATTATATCAATCAATGGGATAAATAGAAAACATAGGAATAAACAAACCCGTGGTATTCGTTGAAATAGAGGATTACTTGGCCAGGATATGCCTTTTTATCATTGGGTCCACTGAGCATTTCGTGGTGTAGTCAAAAATACAGTTAACAAGCTTATTCAAGTTAAAAAGAAATATCAAATAGCATCCCATAACATTCTAGAGACAGTCATCAACAGCTAAAGAAAGTATAAACAAGCGAATGTTCCATCCTCTCCACTTAAAATATTTAATTTAAAACTGTACGAGATATAATTGTATAGTAAGAAAATATTGTATTCGTTCAGGCAACTAAAAATAATTCACCACTATAACAAACCTGAGATAACAAAAAGTGAAATATGCTCTGAGCGGTTCAAAAGAGTAATTCGTCGATTCACCACCACTGTGTACCTGTTATATTGAACATATTTAACATCAGCCGCATACATATATCTAAATCATGATTCGACATAAACATTGGTTTTAAATTAATATAAACTCCTCATTATCCTCTAAATATATATATATATATGTTTCTAGTTTTTTCAACAGTTTTATAAGTCTCAATATATTTTTCTCACGTATTATGTTCAGCCGAAATGTTAATATTTGACTTATTATATATATTTACTTCTGGATACGTTCTGTGTTCAGTAATTAACTAGTGCGGTAGTTATGACAAAATTTCTATATGTAAAGGAAAATATGTTACATGGAAAAAAGGATCTTAACGAAAGAAGAACATCGCTATTATTTCACCTTAAACGTACAATTCTCAAGTTGTATCTAATTTAGAAATGTGTTCAATCTAATACGTGTAATAACTGCATGTTACTTGTATTCAAAACAAAATTCTACTTTAAATATAATAAATAAAATATGGAAATATCTCAGCAACATTTTGATTTATCCTAGATAACTTTAAAAAGAGACTACCTTGCAAAGTTAAGGTCTAACTGATGACTATAGTACAGCTGAGAATTTTAGACCATACACATAATACCTCGACCAAGACTAAAATTAGTTTATATGATGGCCAAAATATCAATATTCCGGAAAACTTTGCAATTATATTGATAAATATATATATGTATATATATATATATATATATATATATATATATATATATATATATATATATATATATATATATATATACTGTATGCTATGTACTCCCAAGACTTCATGAATAATTAGACTTTTTACATAAACTAAGAAACCTTTTTATAAATTTTATTGGACAATCCTGCTGGAGTGATCACTTCAACGATGATGATGCAGTTTGAGCCTTATCATCAAAACTAAATTCTCCTTTATTGGCGTTTAGATTTACATCATACTCCTACTGTTTTGGTGCCATCACAGAAAACCATTTACATTAAATAGGCAGAAATTATCATTAGTTGTCTTCATCAACCACGACTCTTGCATACTTTTAATGTTGAAAAAGACAGAAAAGTTCGATAGAATGCAGTTTTCTAAGATACATTTGATCAGCGTAAATAGTCAAGTTTGATATTATGACATTGAATTCTACTCAAAGATAAATTACATAAAAAGTGAAACGGGGTTTCTTTAATCTCTTTTTACCAGAAACAATCGTTATTTAGTTTGTAAAAACTTTAGCTGGAATTTCCAATTTTTCTATATCGTGGATTATCTACGAATTTGTTCTGTGTGCATGCATGCGCGCGCGCGCACGTGTGTGTGTGTGTGTGGTTGTGTGTGCGTGGCTGTGTTTGTGCGTGGTTATGTGTGCGTCGTTGAGCATGCATGGTAGAGGGTGTGTAGTTGTGTGTGTAATTGTGTGGGTGTGTGGGTGTGCGAGTGAGTGTGAGTTGGTGTGTGATTTAGAATGGATATATGTGACACTTGCTCAGAACATTAACACTTACACATCATTCAAACCCTATGCCGCCATTAAGTTATACATAATTATGTCAACAGACATTTCAATTACGCATACAAAACAATGTCAATCTCAAATACAGACTTATATATGTCTGGGCTACTCATCAGCCTGAAGGGACCACCTAATCTGTGTATCGTAGGTGAGAAATACATATCGCCCACGGGGAATAAGTTGTGTATAGACAAACGCACCAAAGTGGAAGCAAACAAAACAGTACCATTTTACACAACAGCTCACAGTTAACAACACGCGCATGTGCTGCAATTGTAGGTTAACACATATACATGATAACATCACAGATTAAATGCAGTAGTAATTTGCTGTAGCTCAAAGGTTACCGATAAATAAGAGCATTTCGACACCACAGTTGATGATTTCAGCTCTATTCTGGGTTCGAATAGCTAAACAAATCCTACCTCTATCAACTGTACGGACAGAGGTCTGATAGGTCCGAAGATGCCAAATTGTTGTCTGATCAGGGCTACAAAGTACGTCTTTCATAGACTCTCGGCGTGCCAACAAACATAACAGTTTCAGTTTAGTACATGATAAAGTTGCGTGGTGTACACTACCTATATATAGAAGCAGCGAAGCGACTTAGTTAATAATAAAGTAACAATAATATGCAATGAAGTATTACTGGATAGAAAGAAATGTCTCCTCAATCCTGGGTATATACTATGATTTACTCAAAGCTAACAGCTAATCCTCCCTCATACATTTCCGTTCATCATTAAGTGAACGTTCATTCAGGCCTAATTCATCGTCCGTAAGTATATGCGGTTAGGTATGGTGGGATCTAAATTAAAGCGCCTATCCACTTGATCTATTTGACCTATAATAGAGAACAGCTAATTTCAGGCAGATCTCCGATATTGCGACTGACACGTCGGAATCATAATAGCTATTCATTCAACAATTTTCCGATATCAGTGTAACGTAATTACTCATATTGTTGAGTAAAACACTTTGCCGCAGCTTAAAATCCATCGAGATGCCTGCCGGAGTAAAAAAACGACCCTAGGAGTATAAATCCATCAAACAGCATTGCATGATTGAATAGAAAGTCGTATAACAAGGACACATTAAAGGACAACAACACAGACTATATATTATGCATAGTGAAGCTGATACAGTCAAACATATTACACTAACGACATCAACTCTTTAACATTATTGTAATCAAGAATCTGGATCGAAATATGTATGGTGTCTGATAGGGCCTACTTATATATGGTGCAACTGGCTCAGGAGATAAATACCGGTATGTCCTGTATAACCTATACCTCCATTAATCTAAATATAATTAAATCCATACGCAGTTTAACTTAAGCATACAAAAACGTACACATCAACGCATCTATACAAATGTAGACCTATTTACGTCTAGGCTACTCATCAGCCGTGATGTCCAGCTAATTATTTCAGTAGATTCCATGGCACCTTAGCTATAAATGATTACCTTTCAATTGTACTTCTACGTATTGTATGTGCAAGTTGCTTAGTAAACAAATATGCCAAGCTACGAATTATACTCAGAAATTGAAGAACTCGTGGGATCCACAACATGTGGCTTAATTAACGTGATAAATACAGCGGGATAGCTTAAATAGAGTAATCCAACTAATTTCACAAATGATTTATATATACTAAATGGCTAAGCACCACACCTTTAGCAGAATAACTAACACACTCCGCTTTAACTGATCCGTTGAAACTGACTAAATGCTTGATAACAATATATGTGGGATGTGTCTCAAGCAGCTTGAAATAAAACCGTTTCTTACTCATTCATCCACTCACTAATATTATCTTTAAAGGAAAATATTTGATCTAATATACAAACTTTGTCATTCCAGGTATATAGGTTTCACATGACTTTCTGTCTGGTCTACTCATCAGCCTGTGGGAACCAGCTAATTCGCTTTTCGTACGCGACAAATATGTCACGCCCACCGGAAAGCGGCTACATGCAGGCTACGTACAAAAGTGGAAGCACATATCAAAAACGCCATTTGAGACCACAGCTCGCGTTAAACAACACGTGCATGTGTAGCTATAAAAAAAAACAAAGTAGCAATACTGCACAAAGGATTATTACTAGACTAGAAGGAAATATCGTCTCAAACCTGATTAAATACTATGATTTACTCGAACCTAACAGCAAATATATATGTGTGTGTGTGTGTGTGTGTGTGTGTGTGTGTGTGTGTGTGTGTGTGTGTGTGTGTGTGTGTGTGTGTGTGTGTGTGTGTGTGTGTGTGTGTGTGTGTGTGTGTGTGTGTGTGTGTGTGTGTGTGTGTGTGTGTGTGTGTGTGTGTGTGTGTGTGTGTGTGTGTGTGTGTGTGATAGAGAGACACCCTGCTAGAATTTTAAATTATATTATGGCCGTGACACATTTTACAGCCATCCGAACTAAGTTTTTCTCCCACTTACTAATTTTTGGCAATAATGGATATATCACCTTCATGTTCACTCAAAGTATACATAATTAACTTCGATTTTTCATCACACTAAGCTGTACCATAACATTTAGGTATGGCATAATCTAACTAAACCTTTAAGTAATTAATTGTAATTTCATAAAGAAGTGAGTAAAATCGATTAATAGAGATGGACAATTAAAATTAGGAGCCCAACGGATGGAGCAACATTCGATAGTTCATTTCTAACATTCATGTACGAACCTACATGTCGAAGGAATTTATAAAACAAATAATATACTTCAGCTGTTTAGTTCAAAAGGCAGGAATCACAAAACAAATTTCTGAAACTTTCTGTTGCGATGCATGTATGCTGCTTATCAGTTAACAACAAACCTACGCCATCCTTTAAAATAGCGCACAAATAAATTTACTTTACAATTATACTTTCAAAATTACTTCATTCGAATCATGTATATATTTAAATATAGCTTTTCTACTGATTTCAAAGTCAGGGAACCACAATAATTATGTTAGTAACGTTTCATTTTTCAATGAACAGTTTCGGGCGGATCATATTTATCTACGAGATATTCCTTCTGTCGTACGACATTTGCCAATGTTAAACAATAGAATCAATGATTTACTAACTGCTTCAGTTAGCTATTAAGTAAATTGTACTTTGATCAATGTCATTAAAAATTGCGGTAATATATATATATATACTTGAAAACGAATCCATCAAACTCGTATGAGTGCGTTCATTTATCTGCTATTTCATGACACTTTCCGTTATATCTTAGAAGCAATTATTAGTACGGGATTTCCGCACTACGTTTGCTAAATATTCTTCCTAATCATATAATTTTACTAGTCGCAAAAAATCAAACAGAGTTTTGAAATGTTGTATTTGTCTTAACCCAAGTAGTCTGCATGGTCACTACGCTTCATTAGCTCTGGAGGACTCTAGGCCCATTAGCGTACCTTGTGCCCAAAAGTGGCATTAAAGCATCAAATCTCGTCACTGTACGGTCACTAAATATGCAAGCTGTCAACTAGTGTATCTAAACTGCATAGGCGAATGTCCAAAGGGGTCTATTAGAACAAGCAATCGTTCGTGTGGATGACTTCATCTGTTCACGTTGCATTAAAAACCCACTCACACCGTCGGTGGTTGCTATCTCCACCCGCAAAATAATTTGATTATTTGTATTTTAATTCTCGAGTATCTTCCGAATTTTGTTTAATTCCGTGAAGATATTTCGAACACGCATGACTATGCCAACCCTGAACATGAATTTTCATTTTCTTAAAACTAAAAGTTAATTTTGGTCCTACAACTCTACTATGGATAGTTCTAAATGGAGAAGACGCGGAAAGGAAAATTATACTCTGCTAAAAGGAAATTACAGATGATAGGAATTATATTGTAAGGTGAATCATAAGGCAGAACATCTGAAGTAGTAGCCCACCAGACACTATCATTTGTGGCTGGCGTGGAATAATGAAGCTAAACACGACCTCGTCGTATCGCGGAATGGAATAAACATATTTGACAGCGTTTAAAAAAAATAATAAGTGCGGTGGGTGCTATTTCATTTACGCCCGTTATATACAGTAATATAATATATATATATATATATATATATATATATATAATATATATATATATATATTATATATAGTGTTGTATATATATTATATATTTTGTGTGTGTGTTGTGTGTATATATATATATATATGTGTGTGTGTGTGTGTGTGTTGTGTGTGTGTGCGTGTGTGTGTGTGTGTGTGCGCGTGTGTGCGTGCGTGTGCGAGTTAATTTAGTCGTACTCCTTAAATTTGCTAGGATCCACCACTTTGCTTAAGCTGTAAGCAAATGACTTGTAGAATAACCTTACCATGTAACTGGAATGATTAGGAAATATTTGAATACCACACGAATCTTGTGACGGGTTAATGTTGAGTGTACTTAGACTGGTTAGGAAAAGATTCCAATGGTAACTCAACTAAAGCTTGCCTGTTTTATTATTGTTTTGGTGGAATATGTTCAGATACAATGCTACTGTTCTTTATATATATTAGCAAATATGGTCAACATACTGATTGAACATAATCACAATATTGTAGCGACTATCGACAATATGAACAAAGACTATATCACATTAGAGCATTAGGTCTAGACCCTATCAAGAAGAAAGTACAAAGATACCTATCATCATTAATACATCAGATATATAATTTAAGTGATATGAATTGTTTTAGTTCTTCCATAAAATCTTCTAATTTCGTATAACTGTTATTGCTAGGAAGAGATCAAAGTCAAAGGGAATGATCACGCTTCAAGCTTATGAATTGATCAAGTTCAAGCAAAAGATGAAAGGCTCTCGCATAATTTCATCCCATGAATTAATCCTCAGTGGGCATGCCATTATAGATAGATAGAGTGATTGACAGATATATAGAGAGACAAACAGATAGACAGACAGACAGACCTTTATTTAGATAAATAGGTAGATAGATAGATAGATAGCTATATGGTGTACCAATGTTATGAAGAACTAACATATAAATACCCATGTATGACAGTTTCTTAAATAAATTGATAACTAGAATTGACGCCACTTATCTATTATGCTTGATCACATACATCTGAGCCAAAGATATGAATTTTCAATGCTAATAACAAAATAGTTTTAAGTAACTTATTTTCATACTAAAGAAAATACAACGCTAAGAGCCTGCTAAATGTCTACGCAAAACCAATAATTCAAGATAACCACGAAAAAGGAAAACAGCTGTTTACTTTTTACTTTAAGATAAAATGAGAAAACCATTTGTATTTAAATCATAATATACATAATTCAATAAAACAATATGCTAAATATCTAAACCGTGAAGTAATAAAACTATTTATCACCACTTTCGTCAAATATGACCTACCCTAGTTCCGGAAGTTACAAACTAGGTCGAAAAAAGATGAAAGTTTCTAATACAACTTTGGTGCGATTTGAACAATGGATATTGGACACAACACCGGACGGAACATTAAATTACTGGAGAGTTTTTCCTGAAGTAGTGACCACTTCAATATTTCAGTGTAACAATAGGACCAGTAGATAGTTATGTTTGATCACTACATCAGCAAATGTTATCCCGTCTATGAAATCCTCATACATTTAATGCGTGACTCTTCGAAGTATTATACTGATTAAAGACGTCTAAAACAGGTCAGCGGTTTGTATTTTGTTAGGCAATGTCCGAATACGACCACACTATCGATCTATATCGAGTTGTCATTAGATAGCTAGACATATAGCTAGCTAGATAGACATATATATTGATAGATAGATAGATAGATAGATAGATAGATAGATAGATAGATAGATAGATAGATAGATAGATAGATAGATAGATAGATAGATAGATAGATAGATAGATAGATAGATAGGCAGATAGATAGATAGATAAATAGATAGATAGGCAGATAGATAGATAGATATATAGATAGATAGATACATAGATAGATAGATAGATGAAGGCCATTCCGTTATTTAGCTACAGTGAAATATCAAACATGCTTTTGGATTATGTTCAAACTATTCTCCAAATGACTCCACTTGTTGAAAAAATAAATATCCCATTAGCATTCTTCTGATGACGGGGATGATATTTGTGTTATATTCCAACTCCATCGATTTAATATATTACATGAGACGAGCAAGAGCACCTGCCGTTGCTATTTGGATATGTGCTCTACAAACATCAGGATAAACGCGAACAGATTATAAAATTGGACATCAATTGAATTGGTACTTTCTTTTTAATTAATGTAAACTTATCACCGTGTTCACACCATTCATGTCCATGACAACATGGTACAAGCCATAGTCCAGTGTATAATAGCTCCGATCTGTCTAAAGTAGGTATCTGATCCTAAAGGCTCCGCTCTCTAGGACAGTGTCAAAATAATAGAGTATCCACTACAAAGCAAATTATAAAGCTCAACTAAATTGTGCGCGCACAGAAGTACGATTGTTTTTTTTTTCTCCAAAAACAGATTAGAGAAATTCATACACGGACCATAAAAACAGAATGACTTATTTTTATACGTATTCGAAGTATCTAAGTATCCAAATATTTATTTCCAATTTCAATTTTAATAATGTACACATATTTTAATTTTAATATATATGATACACATATAGAAATATGGAGGACAAAGAAGCCGAAGCTGTTCCACCCAAAGGCGTCTACATCTAAATCAGAATCGATAATTCGCTCATCATGTCAACTTATCTTAATGTTGGTGGAGGTATTATGAACATGTTCTAGATAACTCGGCTGCATTGTAGTCTCACCGATTTAATTGTGTTTCTGAAAGTAGAAGACTCTCTTTGAAGTCATAGATAATTCATCATTAGTGGGAGATCTATCATACTACTTTCACTCTATCTTCATGATCTAATTTTTTTAGCATGGCTATGTTGCAATAAGAAAAATATTACTGAAGACAATGTTTTATCTTACAATATTACAAACATACTGTTTCAACAATTATAAACAGTTTTGCACTTGTAAATAAAACATCCATTGAGAATTGTGACTTAAATGTCGCTAAAATTGTCCTTTCGGTATGGTTTCTGTTTCTAAAGAAAATCATCCCCTTTACTTATTTAGATTCCGAAAGTACCATACTAGCTAATTACACTTTCTGAGATTCTTATAATTAAAAGATGTTATAATAAGTCAAGTATTAAAACCTTTGATAAAACTGTTGATAATATATATATATATATATATATATATATATATATATATATATATATATATATATATATATATATATATATTATTTATTTATTTATTTTTTCTTCACAGAATTCACATGCATAGGCCTTGATTTGAATATGTATCGTTAGCCATTCACTATTATAGACACGACATTAGTGGCTAATCGCTGAATATCTAAGAATTGCTTAAACCTTTCTGAACCGATGAGAGCATAATTTACTTCTTATTATCTCACGATTTTAGCTTGGTGAATGTTTTGTTGTTGACTGAATTTATTGAATGCATATTGATATCTAGCTCGGATTTTGCTTATTATTTCTCGAGTAATTATTCTGTACATATTGCATCTCTCTCTCTCTCTCTCTCTCTCTCTCTCTCTCTCCCCGAAGCTTTAATGGGCAAATGCTCGATAGTACTTTCCATTAAGCATAAGCTGAAATTAGGGCAGCTTTTAAGGCAGATTTTATTCCTCCAAGGAAAGCACTTAGGCTGATGAGGTGAACAGATATCGCCTACTGATAGGGACATGAAGAGATAATTATTAGCTAATATCCATCAAAAAGAAATACATTTACAAGTGATTACTTTCTCAACCCACTTCAAAAGCTAGAATAAAATAGTGATATTTATACTCAGTAATCAGACACTGGTACATATAATGGCGGTGGATGGAAAGTGTGTGATATAACGTTTCGAATAAAACAATTTGCATAAATTAATATAATATTGCCAATGTTTCTGAACCTTCAATATCTTTACAAAGCTGGACCTTAGCTTTATTTATTTGTAAGAGACTTATTAGGAACACTAATTGGGGTGGGCTTCTTATAATACTTACTAAATAAGCACATGGGCAGCTTCTAGCAAGAGTAGTGGTTATGAGGAAAGCATTAAATTGATTGATGTTTTTCGGTACTTAGAATGGCGTTTGTTATTATTAGCAGTCAGTATACTAATTTTTATTCACAGCTACCAGACTACATAAAACATTGTTCCTGGTGTAAATGTCTGTATGACGTAATAGAGCCAATCACTATACCACCCGCATAACCTCAAATAAAACCATATTTTATCATTTCAGAAATTATTAAACACATATTTATGATACGGCAAGGAGAGCATGGAAACACTAACATCAGCAGCGGGTCCAACATTAGCATGTTTGAACTTCTCTTTTTAGATATCAAACAAACGGGATAAAGCCAGCTATTAAGAATATAGCACATTCTTGTTCTTTTGGTTGGCTCAGTGTCTCTGATCACATTAACAGAGACGTATGCAGACACACAAATATACACGCCGAATAACACACAAATACACTCACACATATAAACATACACACAGACTCACATGCATATATACCAGGGTTGATGCGATTACAGTATCAGGGTAACCGATTACGATTACTTGAGAATACTATGATTATGATTAGAATTACATTCATTCCGAATATAATCGATTATGATTGCAATTTCATTGTAAAGTAATCATGAAAATAATGTATATCACGCAAACTTGAATGTTATTCTTGATCAATATTCACTTAGTTACGTGTATAATACCGATACTAAAACAACAAAAAACACTGGATATATCTAGAAGTAGATTAATTGATCTATTGATGTGATATGTATGATCACATGATATTGAAAATGATTATAAACACATGAATTTGAACAATGGCTATAAATGCATGAAGTTGAATAATGATTACAAACACGTAGAATTGAATAATGGGCATAAATATATGAGGTAAATATTATGTATGTTATGATTATAAACACATGAAATTTAAAGATATGTGTGTTGTAAACAGTTAAAAACATGACATTGAATTATATAAAAACATGATATTGAATGATGATAGTGTAAACACCTGCTCTTTATTTGAATGGATATGGGTGGGTGGAGTGTGAACAGGTATGAATGGACATGGAGTGGTTAAGTGTGGACACGTATGATACTAAACATCTTGTCCTGTCTTATTATACGTGCAGTATTGCTTTCCTCTAAGCTATGGAATACCTTTAAACTTAATACTGATATTATCTTGTTAAACAAATTAAACAATGAAATACTGTTTTCAGGTTAAAGTCTACATCGCTCTATTCCATGGCTTGGGCCTGGATACAACTAACTATGATACAATATTTACATAAATAATATATTTCATGTGTTTTCATACAGTTCCGAAATAAAATTGATTGATTGATTGAAAAAACATTTGATTGGATAATTTGGCAAATATCACAAACTTTACTAATCAAACTGAGAATTGTTCTTGATGCACATGAGTTGTTCAAGGACACTATCTCCCAGACAGGAGCGATCAGGGCGTAATATTATACCTACAATAGAGGAAAATCTCCCATATGAATGTCCTGGCTAGCTTTTCCAGATTGGAAAATTAAAGCACTAACATTCCATTGAAATACATTATCTTAGATGTAAACATAATTGGAATTGTTTTAATATTATGGAAATATAGATTTAGTAACAAATGTAGGGTCTATATAATATATAGGATAATTAGAATAGTTACAATAAATACAGCTTAGAAACTCACTTCAGATTGGGATGGGAATGAAACCATATAGATGTTTTGGCATGATGTAAGATGGTAAATAACCAAACACGTTGTGTAATCGTGAGAGTAATCGCTGATCACGATTACATTTAGAATGTAATTTATTACAATTATGATTATATTGCATCTGGAAATGGGCATTATGATTACGATTTCGTGAGATCATGTAATTGATTACAATCGATTATGATTATATATTAATTACCTCATGCGTCATACATGCATACATACAAAAACACATACGACGTTAGACACACACAAACACGCACACGCACACACAACTAAACACATATACATATATACAAAAGCATAGACACAGAAACTAACAAGAATATAAACAAACACACATATACACATATACGCGATCCCACAAACAAACGCATACAAATATATCCCCATCCCTTTCAAGTAAGCCATGAGAATAGCGTGAAAGTTATAATGCAAATTACCAGGTTCATATGCTATCTATAGGTATAATATTATTCAGTTACTTAATGAAAAGGTGTTCTTGACACTTTTGTGTTAACATTACGATGGTATTTCAAGGTTAGTTATTCGTCAATGTAAATTCGCAATAATTTAACAGTTTTTTTCATCAGTCTCGTTACCTATTCCTTTAGTTTTATGTTTTCTATATATGTATCGTGTACGGTTAACAAACAATAGCTATCATTAAGCCAAATAACAATAAATTTAGCTCAAATGCATTTTAAAAGATCTGCCTGTTTTCATTAGAGAACAAATGATTCACATCATAGTGTGGCGTAAATAAGGTGACACCAGCCGCAAAATACACAATATTTCCATTACCTGAATTATCTATATCGTTTACATAGATAATGTATAATAATGGTCAACAAATAAAACCTGGGATACGACACATCCATTAGGTAAATGCGAAATATTTACTTTTTCCTAATTTAACAAAATCATATCTGTCAGACAAGTATATTTGAAACCAATATATACATAATAGTAATATGGGCAGAAAATCTGTATTATACAGCTCAAGAGAGAATTCTAGACAATACAGAAAGCTCCATAACTATTTATTTCAACTAAAAGAAGATTTATATTTTTATTTTCATATTTGTATATATAGCTCTGCTACTTAAATAGAAAGTGATAAATACATGGAAATGTGATTCCTTACAAAATAACATGATTTACTTCCATATCTTTGATACATACTCAAGTAATTTTGGGCAATATTGATGCCTAAACAAGATACTTTTATAAAAAAATCCAGGAAACAAATGGTAGGGAGAAATTCATGGATTTATAAGATCTAGAATGGCACTAAAATATTACATTTTCCTCAAGCAAACAAAATATCTTATGATTATTTTCTTAATACTTTTAATCATTATCTTTGATATATATATATATATATATATATATATATATATATATATATATATATATATATATATATATATATATATATATATATATATACATCCTAAATATATATATTGTATCCAATGATGTAACACTATGAATCTTAGTTGATTTCAACTATTTAAAGACTGGCAACGAAGAGTAATATATGATTCCATAGTAAACATGGAACAACCATGCTGGCATTATATATATATATATATATATATATATATATATATATATATATATATAATATGTGTGTGTGTGTGTTGTGTGTGTGTGTGTGTGTGTGTGTGTGTGATGTGTGTGTGTGTGTGTGTGTATAACAACTAATCCATTTCGTCAAGTTTGTAAAACAACAACCTGAAATCATGACGTGAAATTAGCTACGCAAATTATTAAAACGGCCATTAGAACGTTATACTATTTGGCACTCTTCGGCTTAATAATATATAACAAATTACATTCCAACTACTCTATCTAGGGATTTAATACAAATACCAGACAAATTAAGGAAATTAATGGAAACAAATGGTTTCACACCAAATCAAACTATTTACTTTGATGAGAGAAATAAAAACACTAAACCTAAATTTCGACGAATGAGGGACAAAGTAATTGAATGCTAGCTGTTTTTTTGTTTTATAAATATCAAATAAAGTATACATAAAGCTGTCTACGACACGAATAGGTTCAAAATAATCTTCAACGGTTTGTTAGTAACGTTTGTTCTATGGACTGAATTTAGCCAACTATCTGTTTTCATGTTTAAGCATTTCAAACTACTTTATTAACACATAAAACATGGATGTCGTAATATGCTGTTATGTTGTATATGGGGAACATATATAACAGCATAGTCAGTTCTCCTAGCAGTGAATATACAAGCTAGATAATGAAACGTGTTGTTCTTTCTATGGGTTCGTGTTTATTCTTCCCTCAAAATGAAATTCACAGATTACATCCTCATGAATATATGATATGTTCCAATGATGTACACTATGAATCTTAGTTGATTTCAACTATTTAAAGACTGGCAACGAAGAGTAATATATGATTCCATAGTAAACATGGAACAACCATGCTCGCATTAATTCACTAATGTAGCGGGGAAGGGGCTAATTTGTAGTCACAATTATAGCCAAAAGGATATTTGATTATATCAAGTGGTGGCTCATGGTCTTGGGTACATCCCCGTGTAAAGGTGTATGTTGCAATCATCAAGGAGGTATTTATATTCCACCAATCCAGTAGGAGCCTTAACACGAATGTTTTTGCTTAGTTCCGCCCAGCAGGATCCAAATCCTGTGTTTATTTTCACAACCCTGCTAGGTACTAAACTTCTTACATATGATAAGGAACCAAAGTTGTGGATAACTTTAGTTCCAGTATATTGGTAACATCACATGTAAGTGCATGCGCGTGCGTGTATATGTGCATGTGTGTGTGCATGCGTGTACGCGTGCGTGCATGTATGAATGCATGTGTGCGCTTGTGCGTGCAGGCGTGCGCGCGTGTGTGTATATGCAACTAAAACAACTACAATAGGCATACTTAAAATAAATCAAATTGTCACAAGGAAAATGTCTAATACGGTTTATTTGGAAAAAGAAATATCGCGCAATTATATTGCAGTATCGATAATTAATATTAATATCCTAAGAACATTATCAGTCAATGTATTTCATCTAAAAATATCGGCATTAGTTGCTATAACATAGGTGATGCCATTTTGATGATGATAATGTTTAGATCTTCCATGACATAACATTCAAAATGGAAGACTCAAAGATTCCGAAATAAATAATTTTTGACAAGATGACAACAATAATGTATCACAGTCATTTTTCATGTATTAAATATGTACATATATCGTCTATAGACATATGTATTCTACTTATAACATATCAACTGTGATAAATGTATCTATTGGGTACAGGTTTACAAAGCGATGTTGACTGTATATATGAGAAAACGATTTCGTGCATACTTATTTTATCCGTATCTTATCCACTATAATATGGTTTAGTTATTATTACCAATTCACCTAATATTTCCCAAATCCCTTTCGCCAGTCGCTGGGAAAATAACACCTTGTCGTAATCACGTAGAGCGTTAGTGTCAATCTCATTAGGCCAGTGAGTGAGTATTCTCTAAAATAGCACTCATTTAGACAATGCAGTGGCACACGTCGACGACTGTTGCGACTGATTCCTATTATCTGGTACTCCCAAGTCAACAATATTGCTTCAGAGCAGATGATTTGTTGAGATTTTGTGGGTGCTAGATTAGTTACTAAAGTTGTAAAACGTTATGTAAACTATGTTTTTGTGGTCATTGGTTAGTGTACCAATATTACGTCAGTGTGTTTGAGATGATTAGAGGAACATTATCATTTTTATTTGATGACTGTGTCAACCTCAACGAGGCATATCAGATTTAATCCACTTTTAAAATATTTGGCATATTTGAAACAACCTTAGGTTTACAGGTGGAGTCTGATACCGTATATAAATATGAGTCAGCTAAGCCTGTGTACAGACGAATAATAAGTTCATGTAAATGTGTAGGTGTAGGAAGATGTGTATATGGTTTAAGTGTTTGTGTTGGTGTGAATGTAAATATGTGTGTGAGATTATGTTAGTGTATGTGTGAGATGCGACCAGGGTGTGTGTGTATGTGTGTGTCTGAGTAAATATACGTTATTTTATTTTGTGTAGGTATATAGGTCTTTTCGGTACGTGCATGCACGTCTTTATGCGTGGTTGTTTGTATTCGCGTGTGCGTTTGAGGGAAAATCAAGTACCTGTGAATAAAATAATACATAATTCGTATACCAACTGTTAGTGACATATTTTAGCATTCGTCCCTCAGTTAGCTGTATCTATGTTTTGTATATCTTATTATCTGATTACCTTATCGATGATTGTTCTTCAGGAACATTTAAGAATTGTCGTCTGCAAAGATATCTAACATTAAGCTGAAAATGGGTTTCTCTTTTCCCCATCCAGCATCTTAGTTATGATGCATGTTCCAGTAGCGGCTGCTTAAAACTCCTTCTCAAAAGACATTCAGTTTATTAAATCATCCTAATTACTGATGTGCTCGGGAATGCTGTGCTAGAATACTAAGGACAAAATGATGCAAATCCTTGATCCAGTTGGCACATCATTGAACAATTAGCTGTGTGATCAATTATATTTCTGTGCTCTTAGAAAGTATCGTCTATGCATGGTCCTTAGTTGTGTAAATCAGTTATATAAGGCAAGTTGGCTACATCTTTCAGTTTACGCATATATGATGTATGTCATACGATGTGTATGTATTTGTCCAGCATGTGTGAGGATTCGCTCCTGAATTTATTGTAATTGCTCTAAATATGCTAACTTACATTAACAAAATTATAGATATTACTAACTGCC
Source organism: Paralvinella palmiformis (assembly GCA_025642065.1). NCBI lineage: Eukaryota > Metazoa > Annelida > Polychaeta > Terebellida > Alvinellidae > Paralvinella > Paralvinella palmiformis. The sequence continues at coordinate 17,735 of JAODUP010000610.1, forward strand.
CCTGGCAGTTAACTTTATTCTGATGGGCAAACATTTGCAGCCACAAACTTGTATCTTATATATACGTAAATATACGCCAATCAAGCAGAAAAATCCTCGATATGGCTATGAGATCTTATAGATGAAAGCAGAATATCATGTCTAAAGACTACAATATTTGTCTCATAGCATATATATTCATATCTGGAAGTTACTGTATTTCTTAACCAAATAATACCGAATTAATACAGCATTTCAGACGCAGAAACGTCGTGTTAGAAATATAATGCATCGGAAATCCTCATAGTCAACAATGGGTAGAGTTTTGAATAACCCCATGTGTTTTAATGGCATTTTTTCATTCAAAACTTATATTATGTCGGATTTGCATTGTGATATTTTGCTAAGTAAATATCTTAGACACCAAGAAGTTTTACTATTCAAGATTTGTCTGCATAATTGTTGCAAGAATATAACCTTGAAAGATTGGGATCAGATGCCTAGTTGTGTTTACATGTAAAGCCAATCCACGTGTCTTGCTGCGATTGTACACAATGGTATAGTTTTTGTTGGTTGATTGAGCACAAATGAAGGCCACTATTTAGACCACTAAATACTTGGTTTACTCGCACCAACAAAACGTGTGTAGATAACCGTACATTTCAACCCAACTTTCATTCAAAAAATGAATATCGTCGTATTTGAAGCAATACTTTGTAATGTATACAAAAACTGTAATATTCAATTAAAAGTTGATTAATTTGAAGCTGAGGACTGATCTAATAAAAAAAGGTAAACATGTGTTTCAATGGATCCTGATGGGCACCATATTGCGGGATTGTATATATATATATTTGAATCAGTGGTGTTAACAACTGGCAATTTACGCAGTAGTGAATTTAGTGTGTCACATTATCTGAACCGAAATAAAATTCGCAAATAACATCACAATAATAATAGTATTTGTGAAGATCGTTGTCTGAGGAATGGCCGAAATTCCATTGCTTCCTATGGTACGAGGGGATCCGGATACAATTACAAACCCGGGATTTTCGAAATATGTCTCCGTCTGGAATGGCGTATTCAGATATGTGTAAACGATAAGATGAGTAATAAACCTGACGATACTTGAGTAATAATATGTTCAATCGGTCCCCTGCTCGTGCTTTGTTTGTTGCCAGCTTCAGTTTCCTAGCACGTTTCAGTGAGTGAGGGATGCCCTTCGTTCAATCAGCTTTTTAACTCAAAGCTTCAAATAGCTCACAAAATAAACTTGCATAGCCTAATATTAAAGGGGGAGAGGAAATAGTTCGCACCGTATTTTATTCGTTAATAATTCTTTTCACTTGAAGCGAGAATTAACTGTAGCAGAATATATACTTCAATTTGCCTATGATATGTAACACAATGACATAGTAAAGGCATGACAAATGTAGGCCAAACCTAATGGTGGTAACCATTTGGGAAAGAAGATGACTTATATTAAGAGATGTGTGAAAACAATTATGTTTTCCTTCCAGGAAAGTACAATTAAATGTAAGCTGGCAATTATGTTGCGAAAGGGGTATGTTCGAGTCTTTCTCGTGAATGACACATATATCATGACTAATTTATAAAGGAGGCAATTCGCTAGTGTGAAATTGTATTACAAGATTTGCTTACCTGCAGATATAGGTATTTTAAATTAATGGCATTATAAGTATGCAAGTAGCATTAATATTTTATTTATTCTCGTCCTTTAATTCATTCATTCCGTGCATGTAATTTGCATAAAAACATAAACAAAATGTAATTTGCGTAAATACATCACATCAGTGAGAAATAGTCACTTCTAATATACTAATTATGTCTAAACATTCAAATAATATAAAACTAAGGAAAGCTCGCATTATTCTGACTATAGGGAATGCATTTAAGACATGTTACCGATAGTCCCGAAGCAACTCCTGTAACCTAAATATCCTATAGTAGTTTATCGCTGTATTGTATTTAAAGGAGTACTTTGCTCAGGTTTGGCTATGGCCAACGTATACTGCCTGTTTTAATGTGTATGGGTTTTTCTACCGATTACTACTGGCATTTTTTGCATTTAGCGACGAGAAAGCATATTTTATAGTACAATTCCACGAGATTTATCAGTATTATTTGAAGCCATTAATCTCCAGCTCCAAGATTTGTCAGCCAATCAGCGAATGATACGTCACCAGTGCGTACCAACTTCCGGTTATAATTCCAACGTATAAACATACCGGATTCTTGTGTTGAATTACTTTTTATATTGTCATAATTATCCGGTCATAGCCTCAAATATTCCACCTTATGATTTTGAACCAGTATATTATAATTCTGAATTATCAATTACTGAATGTACTAAGAGTGACACAGAAACATAATTCATAAATACCAAGAACAATCAACATCGAGTCGGAGCTGTCAGCTGTCATTTCAGAATGGTGTTCATGCGAGCAATGCGTTTCAATGCCTACAGCTAGAGTCTATAAATTTATCAAAACATATACATGCAGCTTAGATCTTGTTACTTCAGACATTGTATTTGTAGATCTATTCTGGACTTTAAACCTACTCTGGAATTTAAATAGCCAAGAGAAAATTCACTTCACCGAAGAACACTTTATTCGTGTTTGATTCTTTACAGCTCATACAGGCAGTTCACTTATTGAGTTTATGGAAAAGCTGACCCCCAAAAACATAATTACTATACCATCATGCGTTCAACAATCAATAAGAAACACATATCCCGAAGAAGATGGTGTATATGAGGGATACCATGAAATTATTTAGTCTGATAAATGAACTGTTAATAATTTACAGTTGAGATCTTATACATTCAGTACTTTCAAATTTCAAATATTTATTTTGATTCTATGGCATTACAAATATATATATATATATATATATATATATATGTGTGTCTGTGTGTGTGTGTGTGTGTGTGTGTGTGTGTGTGTGTGTGTGTGTGTGTGTGTGTGTGTGTGTGTGTGTGTGTGTGTGTGTTAATTGGCGTAATTCGGTTCTTATCACAATATTTCATACATAGCTGTATCATGTCAATGATATTACACACATGCAACACATTGTTTTGAGTCAGCTAAGTAATATATACCCTTGTTAATATGAGATATGGTTTAGACAAAAAATAAACATCTACAAAGTGAAGTCATTTTTGCAAAACATTCAACTTCTATAGTCATTAGTTTTTTACAAGTTACAAGATTAATATGTATATTTCAAGGCAAATCAAATAATTCCACTTCAATGTTCAATCAATATCACAACTAATTTGGTCCACGAATAAAAGCATACAATGACATGAATGTTGAAAACACAGCAATGAGGATGGGCTAAATTGCATCAATCTCATACACATGTAATTGTCTAATTACAACCACGATAAAGGAGTAAAAAATGTGTTAATATGTGTTTCATTCATGGATTTTAGGGAGTTTATTATAGGTAATTAATAAATAAACAATAACTTACTACTGAGGCAAATTGCACAAAACAAAGCAATAGTTTCTTGTATATTTATACATTATCCATAATCTACCCCACCCCAGTTTCCATGAATTAAATACCCATGCAATAACACAATGTTTGATTCATGTATTGGCTGTAATTAGACAATTTACTATTTGAAATAGACATATTTCACTAGCTTGTGAAATGAATATGTACGTGTTGCTCGTTAATCCTTTTAACCCAAATAAGAATCAAGAAAGAAGTATTTGTTGGCTAAAAGTTATTTTATAGCTCAAACTTAGAAAATCGTAGAAAATCAGACCGTCTTCCATGCATGAAACTATATTAGAACACGGCGGTTTTTATACATTAACATGTTGATAATAACTATTATTTAATGATTGACAATATAGTGTAAAGAAAATCTTCATTTATTGATATGAAAATAGAGCAAAGTTCCCCTTTAACATGAATAACTGACCTAACATTTGCTCTTAATATACAATGAACAATATGTGAATATATTTACGCTACGTGTGTGTATCATTTAATGATTGACAATAACAAAATCTGTGGAACTATAACATTCTAAATCATTTAGGTATAATCTTTCACAATGTGCATAGAGTTTATATATCCATTCTTGGGACCATCAATCATCTTAGCTTTAGAATATTCAGATTGTCTCCTCTTTAAAATAGCATCTTCCATTCCACATAATGATAGTCTGCTTACTTAAGTATTGAAGCTAATGAGGTAAATATTAAAATACTATAGAGAAAAGCATAACAATTGTAATTATACTGAGGATCATTTTAGACAGTATATTTATTTGTGGTCATGTATGTTTGAGTATGTTAGTGAATGAGTTTGTGTCCACGCATGAGTGAGAACGTATACGTTACTGGTTAATGCACTGTGTAATAAACCTCTAGTATACTGTTGTGGGATAATTAGTGCAGTATTCATTTTTATAGTAGTATTACTACAAGAAAGCTTACAACTTTTCTCCATTATAATTTTTCTCTTATTATAATTAAGATGTTTTAAAACATAACGTATAGAATATCTATGCTGTAACCGAAAGGACTGAACGATATAAGTCACTGTTCTATTTGCTTCCCAGTTAAACTTTTTTTTTCTTTCAAAGTAACCTGATTTACATTATCGATATTTACTTTTATTTCTTGTTATATTGCATTCCTATCTCATTTACAAATGTTGCCGTTTATTATGTTGGTAGTATTATTACTGTGCCTATACCAAAATGTCCTCGGCACTAGCCGGTGTAATCACTCAACAACGTTCAAACACCTACACCAGGATAGCACACACATATATAAACACAAACATATATACAAACACGCACATGGACACACATATATATATATATATATATGTGTGTGTGTGTGTGTGTGTGTGTGTGTGTGTGTGTGTGTGTGGTGTGTGTGGTGTGTGTGTGTGTGTGTGTGTGTGTGTGTGTGTGTGTGTGTGTGTGTGTGTGTGTGTGTGTGTGCGTGCGTGTCACCTCTCTCTTTCAATCAATAAAATACAACCTACCACGATAGAAGCGCAAAAGAACACAAAAACCTTTCAAACAAAACAAGATACAAAATGGAAAGGTCGATAACTTCTCAGATATTAATGTCTGTGTTTGTTTTTTCTGTGTATTAATATCGAGGATATCCGGTCGTTTGTCGAACTTTTGTATCACCTATTATTTTCGTTTTATTCATAGTCTTTCTGGATACAGCTCCAAACAAATTCGGTTTCAATTGCTTTCTCGATCCCTATTCCATGCCCTCTGTAAGTTTGAGGAAAGGTTTGATTAATTACCAGATGAGGGAGACTTTCCGTCATTGTTTAAAAGGGCTGTCCGTCATCTACAATTACAATACCAAATTAGGGAAGATGTATCGAGCGAAGACAGGACGTAAAATAATGAATTGACCCGAGACTGACTGCTGATGAAATTAATCTCAAAGTTGTAATCAAAGTATATCGATCAGAAAGAGTTGGATGGACAGCTGCTTATCAGCTGTCACCCGAAACAAGAAAAATAATTTTATCGTTGAATATTTTGAAGTCCAACCCAAAACTAATAAAGAAATGTTTTCGGATAATAATAAATAATCTGCCACTGATATATGTTTCTAGCCAAAACATGTACTTGTACCTAATTAAGGATGCACGAATTGGAAAAATGTGGTAAATACCGCGTTTATTTCATTCAATTGTTTCGACGCTATAGATGATCTTCTGGTAAGATGATGATTGACGTTTTACGGACACTTTTGTGCACATGGCAGGCTAAATGGGCCGAGCGACCTCCAAATGTAATGAAGCGAAGTCAAAGATGAAACAACCTTCAGATATGCCTACGCCGAGATTCGAACACGGGTGGTAGTGATCCGTGGTCCAACACGCTACCGCTAGACCACGGAGGCGCCCGATATTCTGGTCAGAACCATTTAGTCCAAAATTATTATCGCTCGGGAAAAACGTTTAGTCGTAGAAAAGATAATAGCATTTCTTCAATACGAAATGTAATGGATAAAAATCAAGTATTAAATTTAATGTAATAGCTTAATTGTATTGAAACATTCGTATGTGTGTGTTTTATAAAGATAGTTAAGGCGCTGCCACAGGTGTTATACTTTCATTCAAACAACAATTATAACTCCAAGCTGATTTTTTTTTAAATATTTAATTGCAAGTATAATTAATTACCGTTACAATTAGAGAAAAATTTAATAAAAAACTAATTTCTAAAATAATCCAGAAGAGGATAATCTAAATATAAAAAAGAACCTTTGATTAAAACAAAACCAGGCTTTGTGTCGAACACTACGGCCAAGAAAGATTAAGCCTAAAATGGAAAAATAAAATATTAATACATAGTATGAATAATGTATGAATAATATAAGCATAAATCAGAATAAATTCAGATTAATACTAATAGCAGCGATACAACACGACTCAACCCAAAAGCAACGACCGGTTTCGACCTATTCAAGTCTTCATCAGGTTGCATGGAATGTCTAACGTTACCATATTGCTCGAGGTTTATATACAATTTTCAATAGGAAGCCACGCACTTAATCCTTTAGTTCTTTTTAACAAAGGATGGGTGCTATTTTAATCTCTTTGTTCTACTTGTTCTACTTGTGAACTTACGTAACCCGGTGTTTTGAAAACATCCCAACGATAATTGAATAGAATTTATATGTTTGTACAGGTGTGAAAGTGCCCAACATAATAAGAAAATAAACCTAAAGGTACTTCAAATGAATTAGTCGTAGCTTCCCATTTGACAATTGATATATAGATATATCATTGCTTTACAAACATAGTAACGGTGGGCTGAGATTTTTGTGTTTCGGGCGATTGACGCTTTACTGAAGTTTCCAGAGCTTCAGGGGACATTCTATTTATTTTAACATATTTATTTCAACTTACTTGACACTAAATAACCCAAGAGGCTTTTATGTTTAGTGTAAGCTATGATGATACTATATTGATAGTGTTCTAAATAACTCTGTATGTGTGTGCGTGCGTGCGTGCATGCGTGCGTGCGTGCGTGCGTGCGTGCTGTGCGTGCGTGCGTGCGTGCGTGCGTGTGTGTGTTTTTATTTTATAGCTGTGTATTATAAGGCACAGGCACAGAGAATCTTGAACCGTGAATTCAAACTCTGGACGTTTCTTCAGAGGACTGAATCCAGAGTGGCGACTTTTCTTGCTGAGACATGTGTAATGTCTCACCAGTCCCTATATATTTATATATCTATATATCTACCCATCAAGTCAATGATATTTGGATGGATGATCCAAATATCATTGACTTTAACAGTCATACTTTATTTTAGACTGAACAGTTGTTCTAATCCCGGTCTATTTAACCTACCATGTGCACAAAAGTGGCCGTAGAACACCAGCAATCATCATCATCATCATGGAGAAGACAAACGTAGTTATCACCGAAGAAAATATTTAACTTTATTCGCTATTCTCTGCATGACATCCATAAATTAACATATTATACGAGGAGGCCATAATTAACTACTTTATTCGGGATCTTTTGTTTTTCTGTATATTTATTGATCGAAGATGTCCATATTCGGTTTGCATTCCTATATATATAAACGAACTGTATGGTCCCGGGAATGTATTGCTCTATAAATGTAGAGATATAATATCTGAAAGCATCTAGTGATATTTACAACAATCACAGCAGAGTTGGGAACGAAGGCAATTCAAAATACACACAACTCCACGTATCCTAGACTATTTGACACGCTTTGCAACGAAGACGGATGATACAAAGGTACATTTTAAAATAACTTTCAACAACAAAGAAAATGTATTAAAATATTGATTGTTTTACCTCCAAAAGGTATATCAATGTGTGATGTTGTTGGCATTGGCATTTTAACACAAGGAAATCGGGGATGAGGAAGATGTAATCAATTCAGGTTTCTTGATGCTGTGGAAGAATGTTAAGCATCAACTACTGAAGGATCATAAATAGGATGCTGGAACGGAACTAACCAATCCATTTTCAACTAATTGTAAGATATTCTCCGTTACAACAACGACCAAATGCTTTTAAAGGAATGACAGAAATAGGTGATTCAAAATAAGATATACTCAATACAGTGAACTGAGTGAAGTGTTACACAAAATTAAATTATCATGTAATATTGGAGTTCGTAGATATAATAATCATCTACCTTTGATATTCCTTTAAAAGCACGCGGTCGTACGCGCACGCGCCCATACACACATATATACACTCAATTACAAACACAATAACACACACAGTCACATTCAATCATATATATATATATATATATATATATATATATAGAGAGAGAGAGAGAGAGAGAGAGAGGAGGGGGAGAGAGAGAAGAGAGAGAGAGAGAGAGAGAGAGAGAGAAGAGAGAGATATATATATATATATATATATATATATATATATATATAAGAGAGAGAGAGAGAGAGAGAGAGAGAGAGAGAGAGGAGAGAAAGATAGAGAGTGGGGGCGAGTGGAAGGGACGCGTAGACAAAGAAAGAGGTAGAGAGAAAGAAAAAGGAGAGAGTGTGTATATGTGAGAGAGAGAGAGAGAGAGAGAGAGAGAGAGAGAGAGAGAGAGAAACAGACTGAATGATATTCATACATTCAACAAATATAAAATCCGATATAACAATGTCCAATAGTCTCCCCTATAACGCGACCATATGCCAATTGACAATCAAGTTTACCTTTGTTATTTCGTGATATCTTGTTTTTGATCATTTCAGGCTTTGCCGAAACTAATCACATTTTAGCTGTTCAATATTACTTCGTAAAAAGAATACCTCGACAGATACATGTACCGCATTTGACATCAGATAAGTAGAATATGGGGTGCCTAGCAACGACACTGATTTAATAACCCAAAGATGACTTTGAAATATGATTTTAAGCGTTTACTTTCAGCTCATGGCTGTTTCTTCCCAAGTGTGATGGCAGATAGAAACAAGATATTGGAAAATTTCGTTAGAGAAAGCAAAAATTACTACAGCAGTGATAACAACTAATGTAAACAGTACGGTGAAGACGATATCCCTTTCCACTTAATTATATCTCCCACTTAGCAAATCTGTCAAAAACCGTACTGTGATATACATTCTGGCATCCAATAGCATTGAACGAGTATATTATCTACCATTATGTTGAATACATCTTAATTGCTTCCCTGCAGTGGTTGTTATTGACCTTTGTTAATGTCATTTATATGTGTTGTGTCTGTGCTGTGTATCTTTGTTTTAATATTGTATGACTGCATCATTCGTCCGGATAAGAACCTTGCATCGGAAGAATTAATTTCAGTTAAATTATTAACATCAAGACAGAAAGCCGAAAATTAACAAAGATAATACTATATTGTGTATATAATTCAACCGAAAAGAAGATGGCGATGTTTATCTGCTTAAATTGGCCAAATTCGTGTATTAAGTACTCATATATGTTATACAATTGCTCAAACAAAGGCCTCTTTACACTAATAAGTTATTTATAGTCCGTGTCCGAAGATGAAATCTGAAAACAAATGCATAACATCAGGGCACCACCAAGTTCAATTTAATTCAATCACAAAATAATTGAAATACGAAAATCGAAGTAATTAATACAACCAATTTGATCATCTATTGATATAGAACCACGATTTATCGGGCATTAATATATCATTGTGGACAAAAGAAGAGTGCACTGCTACCTTTCTCCCAGGTTAGAATCCCAGCCATACCTATGTGTATGGGTTATTTCCTTTGGGAGTTTCCAAATGGGAGTTGTTTTGAGAAAGTGTGGAGTCTAAACAAGTCATTCATTCAATCTTAAACTTTTTGTTATATCTCAAACTTCATATTTGTTACGAGGTGTTATTATTAACTGATATGTCTTAGTTATCTATCAGATATTGATTATTTATCTATAAAATCAGTCAGTTCCTAAATTATTCTTTTCACCATATACTTGTTATCTTCATGACATTTTGCTATTGAACAAATAAATTTCTATGTTGTTTTAATGTAAAATCACCCCTTATAGAAATTAATTTAAAATATATTAAGATAGGGAGCAACAGAGACCATTTGGAATTCAATAAAATAATATACCGTAACATTTATATCACTGCATTACTTCTGGTGTTACCATCTCTGCTAATAATTACTAATGACATGTCTGTCACAATTAAGCTATATGTTGAATCTCCAATGAATGATATACATAATTGCCCTATAATTTGTATGTTGCTAATAAAACCTCTGTATGTTGTTGATAAGTCTCCTGGTCGCCATAAAGTGTGATCTTATATATTCTGATTTGAAACACCATAGTTTGATGTCATTATAAGAACGTATTGTGTTGGGGTCTTTTGCACGATCTATGATGAGCTCCGGTGGCCTAACAGTTAAGCACCCGGTACCTGGTGCCAAGGGTCACAGGTTCGATCCCAGCAAAGAGGCCTAAACCTTTCCAGAGATTAATTTCTCGGCTCACTACATCGTGGTGGATGACCACGTTAAATGGCGCTGCCGTCTCCACTGAATTATTAAAAATAAAGGGGGACGTTGCAGACCCCCTGAGAACGTAAAGCATTTTTCATAATTATTGAACGTTTCATATTATATTGACAAATGTGTGTGCTACAGTAATCCAGTCTTTTTATGTTAAGTGTGTATAAATGTACGCGCTATGGGTATTTTACATGAAATAAAATATATCTGTCTATCTAAAACCACTCTTGCAGTGACCACCCTCAGGGTATTTCGGCTCCATCTTTCCATAATGTTCCCCTGTGAGTGGAGAGGGACGAGGTTTCGCAACCACTCCAACATAGAGGCTGTGCTGAATAAGCTACAGCCTGGGAATTCTCCCCAGAATAAAAATCAACAATCATCAACATCATCAGATATGACCCACTCATGTATAAGTAAAGTAACTTCAAACTTCACCACAGCAGATTACGTTTGTTAAAGTCATTTACAAACACAAAGTGTGGTACGAATTTCTAAAAACAGTGTATTCAACATCCTCGCATAGTTCGATTTATTAAAACCTTTCCTTTCTATAGATACGTCTCATCTCGCTTGATTAGCACGTGTTTGAAGAAATGTTCTCTCCGAGCTATTATAATATATGGCGTAGCAGATATGTGTAACTAGAATGCAACGTTTAGACGTGGAAACTACATTTCGAAAGATTGATCAAATACTATGATATGTATAAATACAGTTATTCTAATAACCTGAATTGGTATATTTAAACTTTTGGTAAAGGCGTTTATTTTCCTCTAAAATGCTTCAAACACCAATTAACTCAAACGCAATAGATTTTTCCAACTATAGCTGTACGTAAATTGCAAATAAAAACATATTTCAGTACGCTTTATTTTACATCTACAAGCAGCAATTATTAACGAATTAATACAAACACGTGTGTTCAATCCTAAACATGGAATCATGTATCAATCTTACTTCTAGGTTTTGAAAGACTTGAAATCAGTTAAGGCTCAAATTGTAGACCCTTTGGAACATCTCATGCATTCTGGCATAGCGTATGGCCTTATTTACAACACAATTCATAAAAATAATATTTGTATATAGGTTATGGCAACAAATAAAGACATCAATATTTTCCTACACTAATAATGTTCCTTGAAATGCTCAATTACAATTCTTAATTCATCAATTAATTATCAAGATTATATTTGAAATTAAGTCAATACAACACAAATGTAGAAACTCAGTTGAATATGGAACTCATTCAGATTTAATAGTAACATTAATCAGCTTTACCATACTTTCTTTAATAGTTAACAGCAATTTATGTATTTTGATTCTATGCAATAAAGTTTAAGGCTAACTCGTTCAATTATATGTATCATGGATTCCTATAGGAAAGACAAATGGCATAACTTGACAATCATTATTTTTGGAATAATTTATTTTTACATACAAGGCAATGTATACAAAATGCACATCACTTCGTTAAGGAGCAACAGCTGAAAGTCAAATGTAACTTCTAACAGCATCATAACTGCATGAGTCATTGCTATAAGATGAGGCCAAGAATACAGAACACTTACATGATTCCGCAGTGCGACCAGGAGTGACTGAATTACTTTCAGTGTGTACTTGAGAAGGAGTAAAACCAAGCCTTAAAAATTATTTGAGTGGAAGTAAAAGTAAGCTTGTACAAATCTACTTGTATAAGTAGTAAAACTAATTTCAAAACGTAATTGAAGTAAAAGTAAAAGTAGAAGTTACCTCCAGTTACTTGAATAAAACTACTCAAGTAGAGTAACAAAGTAGTTTTACTTCGTTACATGACACGCATGAACACGACATTACAGTGCTGATTTTAAGCATGTGTGCATGAACTTAAATAAGAGGTTTTCACCTGTCATAGTGTCAAATTGTAAGAAAGTTGGGGGTTGTTATATACAACTTCTGTATATAATATAAATATACAACCTCATTTATGGCACAACAACAACATTTCTTAGTCATTGGCTCTCAGTAGATGAAACCTGTTGAACGGATGAAAGATATTTCGAATAAAAGGATATGATTGAAATTGATAATAATGAGTACCTGTTTTCTACTACAGCTAGGTTTTCTCTTATCACAATTCCATCTCTGGAATGCAGGCTCTGTTACTTATTCTGAAATCATAAAAAGGTGAGAAAATAGAGAAAGCATCAACAGGACATAGCTGCTTGAAATGGAATAAATATGCAACAAAGGGGTTATGGCATACAACAGCAAAGAATTATACTCCTGGATCAAATAATAAGAATCGTGTTTTGGCAATTATATATATATATATATATATATAGAGAGAGAGAGAGAGAGAGAGAGAGAGAGAGAGAGAAAGAGGAAATTGTGTTTGTGTGTATATGTGTGTGTGTGTTTTAGGGTACATAGTAAGAGGCAACAGGCACAGAGCATCAACATATCTGAACATCCTTCGAAACCTACCTCCATAAATCTAAATACAACTATACATACATTAATCTAAAAATAAAATGTTCCATACCTCCACATATTGATAGATGTGTGCGTATACCTAAGCATGTGTCTGGTCTACTCATCAGCCTGTGGGAACCAGCTAATTCGCTTTTCGTACGCGACAAATATGTCACGCCCACAGGAAAGCGGCTACATGCAGGCTACGTACAAAAAGCGGAAGCACGTAAAAAACATATCATTTGATACCACAGCTCGCAACAAACAACACGTGCGTGTGGTTCAATGGTGACTTGCTACATACATATCATAAACTATTTTGACACCAGAGCTTACATTCAATGGTAATTTTCTGTGGTCCAAAAGAAACCTGTATTTAAAGCATTTCGACACCTCAGATGCTGACCTCAGCTTTATTCTGGGTTCGAATAACTGAATAAATCCTACCTATATGAACCAAATCTGGTCTACTCATCAGCCTGTGGGAACCAGCTAATTCGCTTTTCATACGCGACAAATGTGTGTGTATGTGTGTGTGCGTGCGTGCGTGTGTGTGTGTGTGTGTGTGTGTATATGTGTTTGTGTGTGTATGTGTGTGTGTGTTTGTGTGTGTGTGTGTGTATATGTGTTTGTGTGTGTGTGTGTGTGTGATGTGTGTGTGTGTGTGTGTGTGTGTGTGTGTGTGTGTGTGTGTGTGTGTGTGTGTGTGTGTGTGTGTGTGTGTGTGTGTGTGTGTGTGTGTGTGTGTGTGTGTGTGTGTGTGTGTGTGTGTGGTGTTATGCTTTCATTCAAACAATTATTATAATTCCAAATTGATTAAAAAAATAATTTAATTGCATCTATAATTTAATTACCGCTATAATTACAAAATGAAAGAAAAAAATTATTTCAAAAATAATCCAGAAGAGGATAATCTCAATATAAACAAGTAACTATCATTGAAACAATACCAGGCTTTGTGTTGAACACTACGGCAAAGAATTCATCAATAAAGATTACCCCTAAAATGGAAACAGTACGTCTACTCATCAGCCTGTGGGTTTATTCATAAAAGCATAATACATTTCATCAAGCGTCCAATGTATATCCGTATCAAGCAATGCTAGCAAGATGTTTGTAGTCCCAATGGCTCTGCTTTAGTTACCAATGCGATCGCATAGGCTAGAATACCTCAGTATGTCACGACATATTTTGTAATGGGCTAATATATCATGTGATTCCTTGTATGGAAGGATAACAGAACTCCCCTGGTGAAGGTTGTCAAGATAATTGAGCCTTATGTCTACGGATCACGTGACACCGTCAACATTGCGGAATCACACAGAAACAAATGCTTTCGTTTTGGTGGATAAAGAGTGAAAGAAACGTTGTCCTATGTTATTAATCTCTTGATTGGGTAAATAATCTGTTTTCTGCTACCATAAAAGGCAAACAAATCCATCCAGTCTGCACGAAATGAAATAAGTGTAGGTGTTGCTTATAATTTTCAAGAACACAAACCGTATTAGATGTTATTTTCATGAAACCGAATTAGATTAGAAGAAATAATCCCTCTCGTTCCTGTCACTGGTGGTGGTACTACCAAAGGAAATGAGAGAAAATACGCTCTAAATTAGAAGTAACATTATAATATAGATAATTGAACCAAGTGTTTAGGGTAACAGAATCTATATGGAAATGATTAAATCCTATATCACTGGGCAGCTACATTAAAGTAAAGAATATGATACTTCACTGAAGTAAAACACATCTATTATTCAGAATATTTATAACGTCTTTTTTGGGGGGACATTTCCAGCCTTCCTTCCTTTGAGGTGGTCATTATAATATTATTTCAAGTTTCTCTATATTATATATATATATATATATATATAATATATATATATATATATATATATATATATATATATATATATATATATTACAGTTATTCTGTATAATTCTATATGAAATCTCTATTAAACCTCAGTTAGCAATAAATGTATGTATATGAATATTTAAGATAATATGCGTATGACCTGATTATACAGATTAAATGTATCATATATAAATTTGAACTTGTAAATACGATACATGCTGCAAAAAATTTACTCAACAAATTGGGTATTTAAAAATAATGTTGTCTTTACTGTGTTACCAATCAATTAGTCTTCACAAATTAGCATTTTTAGCAAAAACGAATTTTACGATGATGATGATAATGATGGTGATGACTATGATGATGATGATGATGATGATGATGATTATTTCACAAATCATTATTGAACGATTCCAGTGCGATTGTTTTAGGCTATATTTATTTAAAAAATACATACTAATCACTCGGCGTTCTATATATTCGTTATATAACTTATGATAATTTCCAAATTATGTTGATTGTTTAGATATATCAGCAATTATTAAATTATTTCAACTACGCTTATTGTGTTATCCTTCATCAGATAGTTCTGCAAATGTGTTACAGGTTATTGTACTTTAATAATACAGCAAAAGTGACGTTGAAGATCGATACTAGTCTTTTTTCTTTATTGTATTATAAACAATACAGCTGTTTTACTACGTCACAGCTGTATTACTCTAAATATAATAACAGTCAGCAGATGATGTGTAAATATATAAATGGATTACATTTTCCAAGTTCATAGAATATTGTCGTATGAAATCCCTGAACTGATAGTAAATCGGATAACTTGGATCATATTGACGCACCCACACACAAACACACACACAAACACACGTAACACACACGCACACACACTGCACGCACAGACACACACGCATATATATATATATATATATATATATATATATATATATATATATATATATATATTTATATATATATATATATATATATATATATATATATATATATATATATATATAATCACATTTGTACATAGGTACAAAAAACAGAACACACACACATATTGACACACATAACACACATAAATATACACTCATAAACCGATGCCCAGACTTAATGGGCTGCACATATTCTAGCAGCCATAAACAAAAAAAAAACAGTAATAGATATAACCCGAACTACTTTTGTTAGATGATGAAGATGTATAACGTTTTTGGATGGAGATGAAAGATCGAGTGACCTTCGCAGAACAAAATGTCCAATTCCACGTATAAATTGACACGAGAATTATGACATGTTGCATCTCAACCGACAACGTGCCATATTGAAATATCTCCTTTTATTTACTTGAAGCTTCATACAATTTAGGCTTTTCAACATTACGAGCGTTTATCATTTTATGGGACGATAGATAACATGTAGCTGCATCGAATTGGAAATCTAATAGGTGCTGGGATATGCTTCCGAATGCGCCATGCGCTAGCCAATATATAATCTCGCGTATTCTCGGCTAGTTAAAAATGTCTTCTTTCGAGGATGTTACCTTTTGTTTTACTTTGATCCAGATAGAGGAAATATCATGAATAAAGAACAACAATAATTGTGACAACACGGCAAGAACAGTAGTATCAGTAGGAGCATTACCAATTGTTGTAAAACAATAATTTCTTTAAGATTAATAGTAATAGGAAAATTAATAGTTATTGTCCTCATATTATTATTTTCATTGTAGTGTTATCAATCGTAGTAGTAATTTAGTAGTAGTAGATGTAGTAGCAGTAGTAGTAGTAGTAGTAGTAGTAGTAGTAGTATATGTAGCCAAATGTAGTAGAGCGTGAGACTATTTACCTGCGGCTGGCTATAGTCACTCTGTGTTGGAGGTCGCAGGTTAGTGCCTTGGCCATGGCACTATTGTAGGAGGAGTTATTCATCCAGACAGGCAACTGTCAATGTGTTCTCCACCGAATATGCCATATATAATAAATTCTAAATTTAATTATAATTAATCTCCGTGGGCAAGCTATAAATGACAGACCACATGCCTCTATTTTATTTGCGTTTGCTAACCACGTTAAAAACTGCCATTTTGTTTATTATTATTATTATTATTATTATTATTATTATTATTATTATTATTATTATTATTATTATTATTATTATTATAGTGTGGTAGCAGTAAGTGGTAAAACCTAGAACAGCAAGAGCAGTCATGCGAATCATTAAATATTTTTAAAGAGTACTTCTGAACTTACTTCTGTAAAAAGGGTAAGCTAAATCAGGCATGAAAATAATGTAAATCATAGGATAGCGTAGATAAAATACAGTCCAAAAATATTTCATGTTTCCTTGTTTCTTTAACCTGTTATTGTTTAAATTGTTTTATTATAACACCCAGGCAATAACCTAATTAGACTATTTGAAAACGATTTGGGGTCTACTGCTTATATTAAACTGACAAAAATATTTACGTCTACTAATAATACAGTTACGTATTAGATTGTTTTTCTACCTCAATTTGTGTATCCGTGATAGCCGATAATACTATTATACGTTTTGTTCAAATAAAGTTACACTACTTTTTTGTTTCACGTTATTGTTTATTAATATAATATAATAAATAATATAATTTTAAAATGAATTTAAAAATATAAATGCGAGTAAGAATAATTCTGGCCCTTCTCAATCACTATCTAAACGAACGAAATACATAACAGACCATGTCCGCGACGCATGCGCAGTCTACATCTACTGTAGTTTGCTGGTCTTGAAAACAAATTACATCTTATAGAAAATAAATCATCAAGTTGGGAACCGTAATATACATGTTATTATGATCTCCGTGATCTCACGATCGGTAAAAGAATATTTATATCGTGTAGTTTATACAATCCTAAATACGGGATACGGATATTGGTACACAGTACAATCAGCCTCTGTGTCAGTCCAGACAATTCATGTTTGATACATTATAACATGTATCAGTGTAATAACATGGACAATAAAAAGACTCTACATAGTCCGACACACGGACAACAAAATCAGTATTTTTCGTCAAACACACGGCCAATAAAAATAATCCGCATAGTCCAAGACACTGAAAATAAAATCAGTTCACACGGACATCAAAAGTAATCCACGCATAACAAATGCATTATAACATTAGAGTCCTATCAAATATCGCGGAAAATCAAAGACACGATATTCAGAATAAAGCCTCACTATTACCACAACGCCAACACAACCAATGTCACTTAATTACAATGTTACATTATCATATTAGCGCTCATAGCAATCTATAATGTTCGTGCCAATTGAATTTCGTGTTCATTCAGTGATATTACCCGATTATCGCGCGTAACACGTGGGTATTGGAAGGCATTGGGGAACCCCAGCAGCAAACACTACAATATACGGAATACCAAGAAGACACAGCAACGTGTAATTAGACCAATACTCAAATTATCCCGACACGGAAGAAAATAAGTATAAATTGAAACAACTGTCAACTGAGTGGTGATCCAGGACGAGCCCCCAAACTGTTACATATTGACAACAATTCACCAATATGGCACACTCAACGTAAACAAACGTTGTTAACAAGGTGTATTTCCAACTTAAATAATATGTACAGGGCCTTTGGATTTGTGCCTACCCACAAAACAATAATATATTATAACAATTAACGTGTGTACATCTGCCGTCTCCAATGTCCAACTCCAATATGCCATCCATTCTAGACGACCTTCACCTCTTAGGCTGTTTCATTGCACTGCCGTCCAGTCATTCGCTCTGATCATTAAATATTGAGAGGGCTAACGAACACCCCCCTAACGAGCCATTTCATTACAACGTCTTTAGAGGATCTTATATCATTCTGTCACCGCAATACTTTTAACAGCCATCAGAACCACTTAATAGGTGTTAACAATAATGGATTTATCGCCATCATGTTCATTCGTCACTTAAATGTTTCATTACACCTAACCTAACTAGGATATTTAGTTACTGTCTAGTCTAACTTAGTCGTTAATGTAATGAATGCGATTTCAGCCAGAGGTGTCTATCACTGACTAGTGTTGGTCATTGAACTAGAGAGAGTCTGGTAGAAGTGGGAAGATATTCACCTTCGTTGTTCAATTACTGACAACTAGATCCGAATGGATAACTTAGAACTATAGGGGCTAAATGGTCGGCGTGAAATTTAGTGAATTTATAGACCTATTTGGGTCGGGTCACCGGTTTAGAAACAGCTCATAGAACAGTTTCCGTCTTAAATGCAAATGCAGAAACGGTAGAAATCAGACAAAACAAATATTAATACACATTAGCACAGAATATAGAAATCATTAAGCAATATCGATGAAACTTTCTCTTACGAGATAATGATGTTCATCATCAGTTAACAATAAACTAACTCCACTCAATTAATTTGATTTTACAATAATATGTCCGAAGAGATAGGATTATTTTTCTCCGGCACTACTGGACAATGTTAATAAATTAGTTTTATACAAAGTCATTGATGTAAGAATCTCACAAAGTATGTCTAACTCTTTGAATCATGAACAGCTCTGTCTGACATATTAATGTTGATCACGACGTTTGAGAACCGGGAAAATATGTACCAGTGAAAATGCCGCCATCGTAATCCTGTTCCCTTTAGAAGGTAATAAAAAGCCATACAGCAATGTACGGAGAGCAATATTTCCTAGTATCAGTTCCCAGGCTGTGAATAACTTGCCAAATCATACACACTGCAACTAAATTTGTACGGTTCTTAAACGCCAGCTTATTTAAATTAGACTAGGTTTGATATATAAATCAATGTATTTATGTACCAAACATGTGTGTGTAAATTGTTGTCTCATCTTTGATATATATATATATATATATATATATATATATATATTGTAATCATGATTGTAATCATGATTACTTTACAATAGAATCGTAATCATTTACATTCAGAATAAATGTAATCGTAATTGTAATCGTTATCCATTACCTTAGTCCTGTAATCGCCCATACCCTCCTGCCAAGCAATAAACTATATACAGCAGACACCCACCACAAATAATCCAACCATACCTTTCCTAACCACAGTAAACTTATCAGCAGATTCTCATTATAAATAATATTTCACAGCAATTCCTTACTATTAGTTTTACGAATTCATTTCTGTTTATGGAGAAAACGAAGAGAAAGTGAAGCCTGTATATTATCTTACGAATATGAAAGGCGTGCATACGCATTGAGTGGTGTCCCATATAGACATATTGTAATCCAATGACCAGGATACGTGTATAACCGTTAGATTATTATTTTATTAATTAGTTAGCTACTTCCTTCCAACTTTAACAGGGTTATGGCTTCAATATTATCCTTTGATCAATTATATCTAAACCTGCAAACGAATCAAGCTCAAATAGTGCAGCCATTGATCGGGTTATTTTAAATAACCTCTATAATAAGGAGACTGATAACTGTCATTTCGAGCTAAGTGCTCTCCTATACGCCTTAGTACTCCCTTTTCAATAAGTTTGCATAGGAAAGGAGGGTTCGAAATAGGACGATAATTCTTCAATTTTTTTTTATCCAATCCGTATATCTTAAATAACGGAGTTATGATGGTTCGAATCAGACACAAGGTTATCACAAACTTAACCATTTACCTATTAATAATAGCTGTTATCAGTGGCAGAGGTTGATGCACACATTTCGTCGAAAACCAATTGGACAGTGGATCCAAGTAGCATGACATACGTATTTGATTACCTTCTTGACCTCACATTTTGAAACTAGTAGAAACATGTCGAGAATTGTCCCAATAAATGTGATATCCACATCCATGTAGATGTTCCAGGTAATATCTGGATATTCCTATTCCTGATGATTGTTGTTTTCTTCATTAAGGAATTGATGAAATTGTCAAAGATGAAAAACGAAGAAGGTGTTTATTTCAGTTACTTCCTTCACATTCCTAGTTAATTTAAATAGGGTTTTTTTCTTCATCTTTTCCTGGTTCCTCGATCTCTCTGAAATACAAACACTTCCTCACCTAGAATAATACCGTATTAATGACTAACATAAATTCCTGTATATTTCAAAATGCACAGTTAAATTCGGCGTTCTGCTTTCCTCCGAAATACATGTACATCGTCGGAATGTCCATTACAACTTAAAGAAAGGCCGTTTTCTTTGGTTCTGTTACCATATTATTAGAGTTTAAAACTGCTAATATACTCTAAAATAATTTAAGAAAATTTATTTTAATATTAGCATTAAAGTTTATTCTGTAACTAATAGTCAGAAGAGATACTGTTTTCCGGTATTCGTTTATAAACGTAGGACACACAGACACAACGATGCACACACACACACACAAACGTATATATACACACACAGACAATTGGTTAGGTCTACCTTAGTTCAATGGCCAATGTCACTGTTCCATAAATCATATTTTATAGACCACTGTCATTTATTACGAGTTGACTCCTCTCTATCTCTGTTATACTTTGAGAATGATTGGATATATACCGACCTTGTTTACCAAGTTTTCTGTTAGCCGGATATTTTATTTTGACATAATTTTCACTCGGAGTCGAAATGTCATCTTCTGTCTAGAAAACATCCGCTTGTATAAACAATTGTCCTCTTTGTATCCTACTTCTCCATCTGTATACAGGTCTAAAATGTCACCGCTTTCCATCGGTTTCTAGTAAGCATTCTCTAACCGCGCAACATCCCCGTATATATGCAACGCCATTCGCCCGGACATTCGCAGTAACATACTCAATAACATTCACAATAACATTCACAATCCCATTCGCAATAACAATAATAATAACATTCACCAAAGACATTCACAGTAACATTTGCCATGAACATATTGTTATTTTATTTCTTCTTTTTCAGCCATTGCTACAGACACAGGTTGCCTGTTAACAAAATGTTAATTTTGTATGATAATATGAAGCGTACAGCCATTTATAAGCAAGCGCAATGACAAAGAATATTTACTAAGAAAAACAAACAGTAGATGGGATATATATGACCCATTAAAATTATGGAACAGGGAACAGTGATAAATGTACCTCGCCATTTGGTAGCAGGAGGTTAAAACATATGGTTTAGCCTGGCGACTTGCCATACTGGGGGCTAATACTAACCAACAACTTACAAGTTAACTATTTTCTACTCTCACTATTCAGCTAAGATGGTAAACCACAATTCGAAAGACAATCTACAGCGGCATTCATATCTCATTGGATAATCCGCTTTCACACGTCACATGTCGTAATTTGTAACACATGAACTACACATCTGATAAAAAATCTATAATATCAACTGGTATAAAAATAGGTATTTTAAACAATGATACCTACGATAAGAAAACAAATTTCCATTTTGATTAAATGATCGATTCATGAATATTTTGAGTTCGTCCACATTATGAGGTGAATTTCACCCGTAGTTAATTATTGTGTGAGACAAGCGGCAAGAATGGTCGATATTTAACATTATTGAAGTAAGTCCCAACATTATCACATTATATCACGAACTTTAATAGACAATGACACTTTATTCCAAACTAATAAAATCTATTTCTCCTCTCATAAGTAGTGTTCTTTTAAATTATTTTGTACCAGTTAATAATAAGCGTAGGTTTGAGCGAAGATGGTTTTATTTCTTGAATGCAACAACAATGCTATACAGCATTAGCAGCGTCTTACATGTAAGGGGTCTGCTATGTGTGAGTATGAAAAGCAACAAATAATATGCTTAGGATTCATGTTCTATTACACTCTATATATTGGTTTTAAATACAAACATAACATACAAGAAGGTAGTGATACATACTTAAACATTATCGGAAAGACACACACATATACAAGCACACACACAGATACTCATGCACACACACACACACACGCACACACACACACGCACACACACACACACATATATATATATATATATATATATATATATATATATATATATATATATATATATATATATATATATATATATATATATATATATATATAGTATAATGGTAATATGTATATTTTCTGAAATATTCAGGTAATACTTCTATTGCTAACTGAAATTTAAAGGGATAGTTCACCTTCATTTCAAATTTTCAGGACTAATACAGCTATACTCACAAATATCGTGAATAATGTCAAAATGTGTAAACAATCACCCACATATTAAATAATCCAGTTCAAAGTGCTGATTAATGACTTTTAATGGCCTGTGGGCGCCGCCATTTTAAAGCTAGACAGATACAGGAAGCTCCTAAATGCTGACGCCAATTGGGCGTATCCGGTTGACCTGAAGTCTGTAGAGCCCCACAAAAGCATATAAACAAGTATGAGCGAAGAATTATTCCAGAACTAAATGACATTATCTTGTTAAAATTACGTCATGAATGCTATACAACCATATCATTTTGATCCAGAAGGAAACTTACAAGAGGAAGATGATTCAAAATGGCTCAAGATAAACTATAATCCGCATCAGCTAGAGAGCGCCGGGTGACGTCAGAGCATTTCAGTTTTTCCTTCCCGCCTTCGAATCTGGCTTCCGGTGCTCCCGTAATGGCGGCCCTCCAGTAATTTGGATTAGTTCCCTATATCTATTATATCAGGTATATTTCGAAATTATTATTGTGAGAGGTTTGGACTTCCTAAGTTGAGTTAATATATATTTAAATCATGAAACCAAAATTAAATATTTCACTATAAAATTGAATAATTGGAAACAAACATTATTTCTCTGGGAGTCATTATAGGTATATAATAGTTTCGCATCATATATGACAACTTATTTAAACTACTTCCTATTTCATTATACGTTAAATCACCTGCGTACCGTATTGTCATGCCACTAGTAAGCGATATACACATTTAAGTTGGCATGTGTTGACCGCTGGATGAAACGCTGAGAAAGCGTTGGATAGTTTTAATTCGATATGACAATCTGCGAGTCAATGTTTTATAATTAAATTGTCAGTGTAAGGATTGACTGAAACAGTGAAAGACTCAAATAAACTGTAATTTACCAATATTATTATCCATCAGATCATAGATAATAATGTTTGTAAATAAAGTGTAATTTACCATAGTATTATATCCATAAATAATAAATAACTTTATCAATATACTGGATTATATCTTCTTCTTTTCGTTAAATATATTTTTAGTGCGATTTACTATGAACACCACATTTTAACAGTCTTTGTTATGTGCAGTGAATATCATTGTACTATGGTTTAGAATGTTGAATACCACACTTTACTATCATTTATAAAGTAGCAATGACGGACGATTAGCATATAGTTATAATCTGATTTTCAGTTTTGGAATACAATTTTTCAACAGTGCCGGCTTTTTCGGTGTCGAAGCAGAGTTAAACGGTACACAGAAGTTAGTTTTTTGACGTGATTATAACAGATTCGGAACATTGACGTTTAAATCTAATGGCGGGATTATCACGGTATTATCGCTCAGCGGACCCCCTCCTATAAATCCCACAATGCAAAGCGCGGCTGGTTTGTTTTGGTTTTTGACGTCATCATGCTTCAGGCTTATTGAACTATGGTTTGTATTGTAATTTTTGGATCACAATACTTACTTTCTTCTTTATGTGATGATTAGTTTTTTTTAATTTATGTAGAAAGAGTGGTTCAATCAATAACGTTTCATTTTATAGTATGTTTAATTGACAATGGGTAGAAGAATTGGGTGGGCAAACTAAATTTTGTAGAAATTCAATTTTGTTCTGTTTCCGTTATAAATACACACCGATTTTATCAAGTGTTACGAATATGAAAATCAGCATAGCATTAGAATTGTTCCTACTATGTCATAATTGTAAAATTGTAATTAAATCATATTTAAAAAGAAGTATCACATCAACATCTATTAATTAGGTAATTTGTATAAAAATGCAAAACAATAATTGCATTATACTTTTACTGATAACTTTCAATTGATATTTGCTGTCGTATATTTGTGATAACTTAAATATTTAACCTGACCCCCTTCCTCTACCAATGACACAAACACACACACACAAAGACACACACACAAAGACACACACACATACATACACACACACACACATATATATATATATATATATATATATATATATATATAAGATTTATCTGCAGCTTTTGACACCATTGATTATTCTGTTATTCTAGATCGCCTATCTCATTGGTATAGCATATCAGGCATAGTACTTACCTGGATTCGCTAATTCTTAATAAATAGGTTTCAATCAATAAAAATAAGAAAATGTTTTTCAAAGGCAGCGCTTTGTTTTGCGGTGTTCCCCAATCCTCTCTTCTTGGACCACAACTGTTTACTTTGTATGCCACACTACTAAGTCACTTATTCACAGCCACAAACTAGACAATCATTTATATGCAGATGGCACGCAAGTATACACTGATCTTTCCCTTAAACAACTTGGTGACTGTCTCAGTGATATCTCTGGCTGGATGACAAACAATAAACTCAATGCAGATTTCATCATTATAGGTACACTGAGAGAACGCAGCAAACTTACTCATTTCTTCCCTACGAATATACTTAGTCATAGCATCACACCATCTGACACTGTATGTTATATTGGTGTTACCTATATAGTGATTTTAATTTCAGAAACATATTTCTCTGACATGTCGCTCCTGCTTCTATCATATTCGTGACCTTTGCCGTATTTGGCGCTATATTTCTCTTTCAGTTGCGAAAACCATTGCTACAGCACTCATTACAAGTAGGCCAGATTACTGCAACTCTCTTCTTTATAGCATTGCATCTCAGGACATGCTAATACTTCAGTGTGTTCAGAACTGCTTCCCTAAGGTTGTCACATGGTTTCCTCGGTTTTCCCATTCTGTCCCACTTCTGAAATCTCTTCACTGACTCCCTGTTCAATCTCTCATCATTTTCAAACTCTGCACTATTGCCTATCAAACACTTTATTCCTGAGAACCTTCATATCTATTTTCCGTACATTCTTTACCACCCAAGCCTAGAGAGCTCCGTTCATCTGGTTTTCACTTGTTGTCTGTTCTCAGGATTAAAACTCATACTGGAACTCGTGCTTTTTCAGTTGCTATCCCTACTCTTTGAATTCACTCTCTGCACATGTTAACTCATCAAATAGCATAGTTTCTTTCCGTCACCATTTGAAAACTCACCTTTTCAGGCTGGCTTATCCTTCCTAAGTTTCCTTTTCATCTGATCATTGTTGATGAACTTTGCATTGTATCAGGACTATGAGTTTGCCCAACTACGGTACTAGGTGCGCCACTGAGCTCGATTCTTTTCAAGGATATTGGCGCTATAGAAGTTGTAATTATATATATATATATATATATATATATATATATATATATATATATATATATATATATATATATATTATATTCCAATACTAAAGAAGACAGCTGGATACAATAGACCTTTATAGCAATACATGTATCTAAAACAAGTGTTTAATCATATTAGTAGATAACAATTGCACCTTTTTGTATAGAAATGAAGAGCCAAATCACTTAAATATAAATTTAGATACATTGTCAAAGATTATGACAAATAAATGTCAACCTGTCAAGAGCCAATTTATCATAAATTTGTTATTTCAATATTTCATCAAACAATTAAAATTCGTCATTCAAATGGCAATAGTATTTGCCATTATAATAGATCGTGCAGGTCAAACAAGTATGTTTCTGTGTAAATATAACGTCTGCAATATTTGATATGGCGTGCTAAGTGATTTAAAAGCTACAAGACCACTTTTGAATCATTGTTTTGGCAGTTTGCTATGTGTAGTTATTTCTGAGGTATTGCCTACTTCATATTGAACAAATTTGTAATGTTGAAAGGGGTTTTATTGATGCAATTACACCAACAACCACGATAATAAATAATGAACTTCTTAACTACTATATTAAAAAATAACCTTCTATTTGTTTCTAAATACATGCAACATACAGACTTCTCGTGGGAGATCCGCTAGATAAAAAAATTAAAAATATAATAGTTCACATGTCTAATAAATGGGTTTTGTTTACATATTAATATAGTTACTCATAACTACATTTCTTCCACTTAATTACAGTTTTGTGAGTCAGCATTATGAAACTTATTTCGCTTAGAATTAATGCAATTATTATTTAACCATTTAATTACCAATCGCTACAGTGTAACTTATTAAAGGGAGTTCAATCGATTACACGTAACTGATCTAGCGAAATATAATTAAAGCACGTAATATAATGGAGACATTAGGCCAGAAACATGAAGTAGTCAAATCGAATCAAACTGCTGAATCATCCATGTAAAGTTCAATATGCTACAGAGAAAGGACTAAACCCAAAGAAACCGATGTGTACTTATTCCGCTCAAAAACAAATATTTTAAATTGATCCCTTAATAGTTACACAATATTTCGTGATTCCACTGAATGAAGGTGGTCATTAGTTTTGTGTTTCTTTCTCTCTTAGGGGGGGGGATAGTTGTTTGGTGAATCCAGTCTAAGAGTAAACAAAACAAAGTCCTCAAACTTCCCGCTTAACATATTACACATGACCCATAAGTCGCGATAATGAGAGTAGAAATTGGAGGACGAGTTAAGCGATAAAGGGCTTCTACCTACCGGCCCATAACTAAAAAATAACTGAAGGGTAAACCGAAAAATGGATACTTTAGCCAATAAAGCAAATACACCAACACATACACATATACATGCACCAACAAACATATTAAAACACATGCACACATATACATTCAAACACGACACCCATACACACATACACACACTAATATATATATATATATATATATATATATATATATATATATATATATATATATATATATATATATATATATATATATATCATTATCAGATAAGTTCACCCAACCGCCCTTGTAACACCGTAGAATAATTACCAATCAAAAAATAAATAAATCACAATAAGTGCCTAATATTGCCCCCATCTTATGATTGATGTTTTACGGCCACTGTTGTGTACATGGTAGGTTAAATGGGCCAAACGACCTCCAAAAGTAACGATGCGTGTTCAAATATGAAACAACCTTCAGATATGCACACGCTGAGATTCTAACACATGTGATAGTGATTTGTGATCCAACACGCTACCGTTCGACCACGGAAGCGCCCCATAATATTACCCCATCTATACTTGGGTGTGTATGCATGTGTATGTGTTAGCATATATATATATATATATATATATATATATATATGCGTGTGTGTGTGTGTGTGTGTGTGTGTGTGTGTGTGTGTGTGTGTGTGTGTGTGTGTGTGTGTGTGTGTGTGTGTGTGTGTGTGTGTGTGTGTGTGTGTGTGTGTGTGTGTGTGTGTGTGTGTGTGTGTGCGGGTGGGTCCGTCCGTCTCTCCGTCCAAATATCAGGTTATATTAACTGATATTAAATTTACAGAATAATGATCACCAGTTTGTAATAAACAAGATGAACCAGATTAATCAAATGGACTGTGTTATCAATAGACTAATTAGTGGCTTAGTTTATCTTACCCAATGATACAATCAAGCCGTGTAGATTAAGCCTATTCTCGGAAGAAAATGATATGAACTGATGGAGAAAAAAAACGGACATAAAAATACTTAGTTTGGAATTTCTGAACTAAACGACAAATCCAATTGGATTTTTTTTATTTTATTCGTCTATTTAAAGCTTAGGTTGTCGAAAAAACATAAACAGCATATATTTAAATAGAGATGAGCGATTTATTGTTGGATCATTTGGTCGATTCATTTATTTATTTATATGATCAATATATACATAACGACATACCTTTAGTCTTATATCAGATGTTTACACTTTATATTAACTCTACTTCTTTTCTCTCTCTCTCTATATATATATATATATATATATATATATATATATATATATATATATATATATATATATATATATATATATATCAGTAGCTTGATACATCTAAACACCGTAATCTGTCTATATTAATATATTAATATAGGGGTTTGCTTGTCATGTATTGGCTTATAGTGAGCATATCCTTTTTTTCGTTGTCATCGCATTTCTTAATATGTCTGGAAAGAAAGTTTTTCCTACACTATTCACGATGGTTATTCGACGTCGTCTGCAATTGTCTGTAATTCTGAACAAAGGTTCGATTAATTGCCACATAAACCTATCCGTAAGTGACTGAGAGTGTCATCCATCATCTACCATTAAAATGCCAAATTAAGGTAGATGCATCGAGTAAAGAAAAAACCTAACATAACGACGAATTGACCCGAGAATTAACGTCCAAGAAATAAATCTCTGGTTTTATAATCTAAGCAGATCGATCAGAATTAATTGGCTAGACAGATTATGATAAGCTATCACTTGTCACAGTATGAAAAATAGGAATAATCCAGAAATATTTTGGGTGAATAATGAATAATCTACCATTAATATTTCTTTCTAGCAAATAAATATAAGCGTATTTGATTAAATATACATGAATTTGAAATATGGGTTGTAAGTCACGTTTATATATTTCGATATATCATTAACTATTGGAAACTATTTCTGAGATGGATTGTGAAGAAAATTGGTATGGGTAGTTAAGGTAAGAATTAGTTACGCAATTAGAAATATCATATTTAATAATATTAAATATTAAACTTGCTGTAATTGGCATTTGTATTAAAATGCCAAAACGTATTTTAGGCTAGATAAATAATCCTTAATTTTAAAGCATGAAAAAGAGTCACGTGGCTAGTCGCATTGAATGATATACAACAAATAAACATACAAAGCAAGGCCATAAATAACTATAATAATGATAAAAATAGTAATAATAATAATAATTTAAAATGTTCCACAAATTTGGAGGGGGTACAACACTAAATACACACTCACCATATGACTTGTTCCTAGACACTGGCACCTGCAAGAGTATCTGAATAGCATCCGAAAACTCAGGTCATCCAGACCTGAGTTTTCGGGATGACTTTCTAATGGACAAACCAGTTCACGCAGGTATTCTGGCGCATATCAATAATAATAGATTTATAAATTATTAATAAAAGTTTGAAATGGATAGGCTGTCTAACAGGTATCCAATGTAGCTTTTGAATAATTAGGGTGATATAACCATATTTTCGAGTATTAGTCACTATGCGAGTTGCACTATTGTGAATTCGCTGAAGGCAATTAATGTTATAATCAGATGTGCCATATAACAGGGAGTTATAATAGTCTATACGAGATGTAACAAAGGATTGGACTATAGTTAGGAGTGCTTCTTGTGTCAATGATGCTTTTAAACAGTGGATGTTCTTAACATGTTAGTAGGCAGCTCGGCTTATTGATTTTCATACATGTTAATACATTGGTAAAAATTAACCCCTAGATATTTTGCTGAGCCATTAGGGGTAATAGAAGATGCACCCATCTATAGTGCTAGTTTATTTAGGGATTTAACACGATGTGGTGATGCCAAATATATAATATTTGTTTTAATATCATTTAGTCTTAGAAGATGTTGAGTCAGCAATACAATATTCTAAATTCTTCAAGGAAGAAGAGAAATTTAATTGTCAAGATCCAATGATATATACAACTGTGTGTCATGAGCATATAAGAGATATTTAACCTAATATCGCTGCCAGAGGATGGGTATTCATTGTGAAAACCAGATGAACATGAACTGAACCTTTTAATACATCATTAGATAAGATAGGATAGGATAAGGTAAGATATGATAGGATAGGATAGGATAAGGTAAGATAAGATAGTATAGGATAAGGTAAGATAAGATAGGATAGGATAGGATAGGATAAGATAAGATAAGATAGGATAGGATAGGATAAGAAAAGATAAGATAGGATAGGATAGGATAGGATAAGGTAAGATAGGATAGGATAGGATAAGGTAAGATAGGATAGGATAGGATAAGGTAAAATAGGATAGGATAGGATAAGGTAAGATAAGATAGGATAGGATAAGGTAAGATAAGATAGGATTGGATAGGATAAGGTAAGATAAGATAGGATAGGATAAGATAAGATAAGATAAGGTAAGATAGGATAGGATAGGATAGGATAAGGTAAGATAAGATAAGATAAGATAAGATAGGATAAGGTAAGATAGGATAGGATAGGATAAGATAAGATAAGATAAGATAAGATAAGATAGGATAAGGTAAGATAGGATAGGATAAAGTAAGATAAGATAAGATAAGATAAGATAGGATAGGAAAAGGTAAGATAAGATAGGATAAGGTAAGATAAGATAAGATAAGGTAAGGTAAGATAAGATAGGATAAGGTAAGATAAGGTAAGGTAGGATAGGATAGGATAAGATAGGATAGGATAAGGTAAGGTAGGATAGGATAGGATAGGATAGGATAAGATAGGATAGGATAAGGTAAGGTAGGATAAGGATAAGGATAAGGATATGATAGGATAAGATAGGATAAGATAGGATAAGATAGGATAGATAGATAGATAGATAGATAGATAGATAGATAGATAGATAGATAGACAGATAGACAGATAGACAGATAGATACACATATAGATAGATAGATAGATAGATAGATAGATAGATAGATAGATAGATAGATAGATAGATAGATAGATAGAGAGTTAGAGGGATAGAGAAATAGAGATAGAGAGTAATATATACCTACTCTAATTACATTAACATGGAAATTTCAAATGACGCAAATGTTTGCATAAAACACATTTTAAAATTAAATTTGAGCTTTTCGGTATCACTTTGTAAGACGAAACCGAATGAGTTATTTATCACATTTGACATACGGTAAATATAATACATGCTCCCATATGCGACATACCTGGCTATTTAACATCTGATTGATCGCTCTGATATATTGATATTGTCATCTTGTCAAAAGTGATTTGGGGACACTCCAGTCTTCCATCTTGATTGAGAAGTTACACAACATCAAGATACAGGGACTAGCATAAACAAAAATAAATATGAATAAATATCGATTGTTATCGAAATCATAAAACAAAATGCATTAGGTCTTTTCAGCTAATATGACAGTAACTATTCCGTACAGGGTGTATTTGATGATGTTGATGATGACTGATGTTTTGCGGCCACGTTTGTGCACATGGTAGGCTAAATGGGCCGAGCGACCTCCTAAGGTAATGAGGCGAAGTCAAAGATGAAACAACCTTCAGATATGCCCACTCCGAGATTCGAACCTGGGTGGTATGTGGTCCAATGCGCTACCAATTAGGCCAGGGAGTTATAGGACTGATTGGTGTAAAGTCGAAGTATAACATTGTTTAAGTAGAAGCTACTACTATGGTACTTCTTGATACATAGTGATTCCTTTGGGCAAAACCAACATCACATTTGAGTCCTATACGTTATCCCCTTAATGAAGTCATCATATATGCGTATAATTATAACTTATGGCATTTCTAGACTCATTTTGGATTGCAGGAAATGGTAAACGCGGATGGTTATGGGAATTAACCTTATTCTATGGCCTTGCCACAGATTTGATCCATCATTAATACGAGCTTAAATGTACGAGATCTGCTAAGTTGGAGTATCGTGAACCAAATGAGGACAAAGTAGCCTATTTAGGATTCGTGTTCAATTACACTATAATATATCTGGCAGTTGTTTGGGAAATGGCACCATTCGTCATATAAAGGAACAAATATTCATACTCGCATACACATTCGTGTATGTACAGGCACATGCAGAAGGATACACAGAAACATTGATACAAACACAAACAAAAACACATACACATGCATGTGTGTGTGTGTGTGTGTGTGTGTGTGTGTGTGTGTGTGTGTGTGTGTGTGTATGTATGTATGTATGTGTGTGTGTGTGTGTGTGTGTGTGTGTGTGTGTGTGTGTGTGTGTGTGTGTGTGTGTGTGTCTGTGTGTGTGTGTGTGTGTGTTTTAGCTGTGTATAATAAGGCACAGGCACAGAGAATCTCGAACCGTGAATTCAAACTCTGGACGTTTCTTCAGGGGACTGAATCCAGAGTGGCGAATTTTCTTGCTGAGACATGTGTAATGTCTCACCAGTCCCTTTTTTTTTTTATTTTTTTTATTTTGTATTTATTTTTATTTTTTTTAAGCCGCCAAGCAAAAACAAAAAGCGAATCACCTACAGCCGTGGAGTTTGGGAGTAGAACACCCAAGTCAGATCACGGCAGTAGTGAGAATGTTTAGATTAATTATCTAAGCAGCCCTATTTATAGCTATTTTTTAATTGCTGTATCTTTCTTCAAAGCAATACTATATAAACCATATAACCCAATTGTTACCGTCTTCAAAGATCAGTTTTTACAACGGGCAGGCGTCATGAAGCGACTACTATTAAAACTGTGTTAAATATAAAATGTTCCATACCTCCACATATTGATAGATGTGCGTATACCTAAGCATGTGTCTGGTCTACTCATCAGCCTGTGGGAACCAGCTAATTCGCTTTTCGTACGCGACAAATATGTCACGCCCACAGGAAAGCGGCTACATGCAGGCTACGTACAAAAAGCGGAAGTACGTAAAAAACATACCATTTGATACCACAGCTCGCAACAAACAACACGTGCGTGTGGTTCAATGGTGACTTGCTACACACATATCATAAACTATTTTGACACCACAGTTTACATTCAACAGTAATTTTCTGTGGTCCAGAAGAAACCTGTATATAAAGCATTTCGACACCTCAGATGCTGACCTCAGCTTTATTCTGGTTTCATCATCAGATTATGTGATCAAAACATGTTAATAAGTGCGTGAAGTAATTTCGTAATGCGAATAACCGGTGATAGATGGGAAAACGGTAGATACTCTAAAGCAACCTATATTCAGACAGATACGTACACATGCACACACACACGCACACACACACACGCACGCACGCACACACATAGGAATACGCACGCAAGCACTCAAGTCTATATACAAGTATATGCACGGTAGCAATAGGGGGTGGCAACGGAAGCAGTCATAGTAACATTAGTGGTAGAAACGGTAGCAATGGTAGTTGCTATTGTATTAGTGGAGACAGTTATATTAGTAAAAATAATTTATCAATTATAATTGTGTTAGCCTTAGTTACATTATATAGGAGCAAGGCAGTTTTGGTGTATTTTCCTTTCTTTGTGGTAATTAGTGCTAAGTATATGTATGGTCACTGACAACAAATAGTATTCAATGCGAAATACAGAACTTGACAGTAATTGCAAATTATATCTTCCAAACATAATAATGGTTCCAATATCATAAATATCGAACTAATGTTTGATAAAGAGTAAAATATTTGGTCAGTATTAAAATGTTATTGCGTATTTTGGTAATTGTGAAGTTACACAAACTAAAAGATGGGCCTTGAATGCTGTCTAATGAAAATAAAGACATATGTGTATAAAGAATGGTTCTTTTGTTTAAAAGTGGATCCGAAATTATAATTTATTAGTAAAGACGATAGTACGGTGTTACGGGTATATTGCGCATAATGGATGCAATATCAGTTGCATCATTCTGAATTTGTATTAGGTGATTCTCGGCATTATCTGATATTGAATAAAATAGGTAAATAAAATAGAGCATGCTAGATGCACCAAATGCATTATCCAATGTTCTCATAATCTTTTTTCCGCTAAAAATAAAGGTTATAGTATTTCTACAGATCTGGCCATATTTCAGTGGAAAAATAATGGCCTTCTTATTAGTCTACGAACAACTATATGAGTTTTGTTTTTAATTCTAAACACTAATAATTTGGTTTATCCAAAATTGTTTAATTATGATAACCCTTTTAAATGTTGGACACGAGATGTTTAATTTGTTTTAAAAAAAGAACGCCTGGAAATAAATTGGTTTCTTGAAATATGGATCCAAAACTAAATTTGCGTATCTTCCATAATACATTATTTCTGTGTAAAATGGTCTATATTACTGATCTATAAAGTAACCACTCCCATCAAAGGTCAAAGAAAGTAAATCAACTAATCACGTGTATTTAAATTATTGTTACTTGTTGCCACAATTCCTTAAACTAAGTTCGTAATTCTTAGATGAAGAGGATAAGCTGATTCGCTGAAAGCGATTTTGTCTGCATTTTTCGTACCATCTCACAACATCAAGGAACTGTAGTTAATTAAAACATGCCATGATCTTTTCGCTAAGGCGATAAAATGCTGATGGCAGCTAAATAAGTAATACAAGAAATACCTCGGCGATTAAATTAGGATATTCTAGAATGCTTTAATATCCAGTTTTAACAGAAAGTAGCTTATTTTGGGTGTGTTTTCCTGTTTTTGTTGTTCTTATTTG
Source organism: Paralvinella palmiformis (assembly GCA_025642065.1). NCBI lineage: Eukaryota > Metazoa > Annelida > Polychaeta > Terebellida > Alvinellidae > Paralvinella > Paralvinella palmiformis. Next base: position 52,960 of record JAODUP010000610.1, read on the forward strand.
CTTGACGTAGATCTATCTCCCATGTTGGGTACCTGGTTTTGACTAAACTGCTAGGTTTAAATACATAAATTTCAAAAGTAAGATGCTTATTGCTAGGCGAGTCAGAAAGCAAAGTTATGTGGCTCATTCCTTTGATTCATCTATTACTACAGGACACAACGTTCTAGTATTCGGTTTTAATGAGGGAATTATGATATTCTGACAAATGCTAGTCATTTTATCTATAACAATACGAAAACTATATATATATATATATATATATATATATATATATATATATATATATATATATAACTTTACACTCCAAACAATGTGTGTGTGTGTGTGTGTGTGTGTGTGTGTGTGTGTGTGTGGTGTGTGTGTGTGTGTGTGTGTGTGTGTGTGTGTGTGTGTGTAAACAAATAAAATAAATATGTGTGTGTATGCTGGCACACGAGTGAGCGTGTGTATGTGTGTCCATGCGTGCGTGTGTATGCGTGCGTGCGTGCGTGCCTACGTGCATTCTCGATCAGTGTGTGATAAGGCACTGGCACATATTCTGAATACAAACTGTGGAGGTTTAATCAAAGGAATTGAATTCCGATGATTGACTTTTCGTGCCGAGACATGTCTTATGTCTCGTTTGTCCTAAAGACCCTGTGGACAAAAACACCAAATCATAATCGCCTGCACTTGTATTGCCTTAGAATAACTCTCCGAAGACGGACCTCGGTAGTTGTTAGAATGTCGGAATGCTTCCGTTAATAGACTCAATGGTGCTCTGTCTGTCTGTCTGTCTGTCTGTCTGTTTCTCACTCTCTCTCTCTCTCTCTAGCTCTCTAGCTCTAGCTCTAGCTCTCTGTCCGTCCGTCCGTCCGTCCTTCCGTCCGCCCGTCCGCCCGTCTTTCCGTCTGTCTATGACTTATCCCACACATTGAATTGCTGATTTAGTCAGTGAGTCAATTACACGCCAAATCGTTCAGCGATATAACTAAGGATAACTTAGTTTTGCGAATTTTCAAGAAATGTATTTATTTATTAGTAGTATTTGTATTTATTTATTTATTTTATTTATGTATCGTTTTTTAAATAACACATTATAGGAGACATCACTGGCATTATCTTATAGAATATACAAGGTATTAGAATGGCATGCTTACTTAGTTAATAATGCATTGATATTTATCTCTTGGCTCGCAAATATGACGGGTTATCTATATATATTATATATATATAATAATATATATATATATATATATATATATATATATATATATATATATATATATATACTGGGGCTAAATGCCATAAACAAATTTGATAATATCAAACAAATAAAGAGAAGGAACAAAAAGATCTGGCACCGCTGCCATTGTCAATGAGAGGAATTTCAGCAAAACAACCGAAACACTGGAATATAGAAAGTCTCCCATCTTTACTATTGTGCACACCAAATAAATCAGGATTCCTGTTTCCGCGATCGCAGACAATTGGAAACTCAACTGAGCAGCTGGGTCTTCATTGTTAGTAGAAACGCCAATATTGTCTTTTATAGTTAAGGTAGACCCCCATGTCTTGCACCTCATCAATAACCGGTCTATATCTTGTGGATAATGTACACAACCACAGATACTGCGGTGTGTGTGTGGTATATGCGTGTGTGTATATGTGTGTATGCATGTGTATGAGTGTGTGAGTCTATGCGTCTATGTATCTGGGTGTGTGTGTTTAATGGGGACGGGGCTAGATAGCTCTAGGTGTATGTGTGCGGGTGGCACTCGTGTCTATGTATCCTATGTATTTCAACATTCCTAAGTATACGTATATTTACAGTAAATGCGGTCGGAAATGTTACGCGAATAAATCAAAAGAAATAAATGATTGGTAACATCTTCTACTGGTTATCACGTCCCGAAATAGATAAAACAACTTCTTGTTGATCTCGCTCTATAAGTATGCTCATAGCTACACAAAGTAGTAATCCTAACAGGCACTTCAAGTGCTGAAGTCAGAGGTACTGGGCCAAACGACTCACTCTAATAAACATGTATTTACCAAATTACTTTTAGTCTTCATGCGACGTACTAAAATAATATACGAGTTATTTCCAATAGCAGTGCCATTGCTATTATATCAGTGAACTCACTTGTTAACCTTGCGATATACTCTCCAAAAACAAACATCTTATTTCAAATTGCTACTTTTCCAATAGAAGTGGGGTCAGGAGAAATGAAATCCTCACACCGACTTTCTCTCTGAATGATTGTGACCCTAGCAACAAACTACAAAGTGCACAGGTGAAAATAAAGTATAACGCAGTCCATTTGGTGATACTTAATAAGTCCTTTTAGTCAACCAATCAATAAATCAATTAATTTGCAATTCGGAACTGTATTAAAACACTTGAAATAAATTATTTATGTAAAATTGTATCATAGTTAGTAGTATACAGACTCAAGCCATGGAATAGAATCGTGTAGACTGTATCCTCAAAACAGTATTTCATTGTTTAATTCGTTTAACAAATAATATCAGTATTAAGATTAAAGGTATTCCATAGCTTAGAAAAAATATATATATATAATGCACCTATAATAAGATAGAACAAAACATTTAGGATCATACGTGTCCCCAATGAAATATTCCACCCATCCACATATCTCAACCTGCCCTCGGCCCATCAGATTAACAGAGCTAGAAATAATATAGTTAGATAGTTGTACTCACCTTTGACAGATGGAGGTATACTATTAGCATATTTCACACCAATGTTGGTAATGAAATCACAAAAGTTATATGTTATAAGGCTAGGATCAGAGATATTTCTGTTATCTATTTTAAAGGTTTGATGTGTAGCAGTTTTATCATTTAATTTGCCTATTGTTGAATTTATCATCTTCCACGTTTTCCTTATATCATGTTTTATTTTATTAAATATTTGTGCATAATAGGTCTATTTAGCTATCTTTTTAGTCGATTATACATGTTCCTATATTTTATGGATGATTTACATGTTTTATCGGTGTTAGATTTACTTACGCATTTGCTATATAATTTGGTACATGTACGTGATGATTTCATTAATGCCTGGGATAACCAAGGACCTCTTTTGAGGTTTCGATGTGGAATTGTTATTTTCTTGAATATTTGTCTAGCATGGCTTTTAATTTAGCGATTACATTTTCACAAGATTCAATTACAGTCAGATCATTTCGGTAATTCATTAGCATATTGGATATCATTATTTATTAGCTCCATTGTATAATGATGTATGTCTCTTTTTTCAAATGTTAATGGCTTCTTATTTATCCGACTGGAAGGTTTATTGTAGGAAGTCAAAGAAAAAAACAAGTAGATGGTCAGATACTTTAGTAGTCAAAGTCAAGTCAAAGAATTAATTTCAGCATACCACAACACATACAGTTTAACAAATCATTATTAATCTTTTCAGTATGCTGCAGGAGATGCTTGACCCTAGGGTCGTCTTCCAGCACCCCCTGTAAACAAATTTAAATAAACATATAGTACGTTAATGTCGGAGCTGGTTTAGAGGTACAGAGGTCAGAGGTGTTCCCGAGTAAAATAACTTAAATGCGATATTCAATAACTTGGATAATTATTGATAGAGAAAAGCAAGGTCACGTCAGAATATACACCCTCAACCATTTAATACAAAGCGACAATAACTGTTAATGTATGTGTACATTAGGAAAGCAGTGTCGACATATAATATTAAAACAAGCAACATTTCTAGCATAATGATTCAGGAGATGGGTTCGGAATTCTTTCTTTAGTATATTAACAGAATGCAATGGCTCGATATCTTTGATTCAATTGATTCCATATTTTTGGAAATTTATGCAAAGGTAAATATTCTGAAAACCGTGTTCTCGAGAATCTTCGCAAGGCTAAGTTAGCATTAATGTTTCGAACAGGTCGACCCAAGGGCACAAAGTAGTTTAGTTTTCTGAAGGAATTTGGAAGCTTATTCATTTTTAACTTATGCATAAAAACAATGCAATTAATATGATACAGATCATCTGGTTTTAGGATATTGCTTTCTTTAAGCAATGGCTCAGTGCGTGCCAAGTAATGTTTCCTTTGTATAATACGAAGGGACTTCTTTTGAAAATTTGGGATCCTGCCCATATGGGTAGTGGATCCCTAGATTTCAATACCATAGTAAATGTGACATTGCACTAATGTGTGGTACAGTATTAACATAGCTGATTTAGGGAGGATATTAGTTACCTTTCTCAGCAAATAATTCGCTCTAGAAATGTTTTTGCATATATGATCAACATGAAACTTCCAGGACATAAATTCATCTATATGTACTCCCAGAAATTTTAAACTTTTACATGAACTATTATTACTGATCCTTTCGATGATCTAACTATTAATTACAATTTGTCTATTTACTGGTATTCGTTTATTGGAGAATGCCCTAAATATAACATACTTTGTTTTTAATGCGTTTAGGCAAAGCTTCTTTGACATGATCCATTGACTGAGTGCAATAAGTTCAGTGTTCATTCTAGTGTAAAGGTATTCTACACTGGCTGATGATACACTAACAGTAGAATCATCTGCAAATGATAAAACGGAGAGAGTTGTAGCCCGTCCGATGTCATTTATATATAATAAAAATAATATCGGGCCCAGGATAGATCCCTGGGGCACTCCATATTGTATCAAATTCCAGGTTGACATAGTACCATGAGTGAAAGTGCATTGCCTTCGGTCGAATAAATAACTCTCAAACTATTTTTTGGCTATTCCTAGAATACTCATCTATCAAGTTTGGTCAGTAAAATATCATGATTAATAGTATCGAAAGCTTTGCTTAGATTAAGGAACACAGCCATGGTAAGTTTTTTATCCTTAGTATCATTTTCTTGAGCAACTCTGTTTAATAGGTGAATGATTGGATAAATGGTAGAGTGACCAGCACAGAAACCATATTGATGCTCGTAATACTGATTGGTATCATTTATCAATTTTACCAACTTGTTAGCAACGACCTTTTCGATGATTTTTTTAGTTTTTGTTCAATTTCCTTCTGAAATTGTTGGTTGATGTAAATTGTTGGATCTCTGTTCCTTAGTTTGTATTCCAACTTCAGAACACGCTGCTTTTCAGAAATAGGTTCAAAACAAGCAAGTACATTTCTGGTTATTTTTTTCTGCCCAAATGATGGTATTCTGTGACGACGAAGTATACCTATATCATCTGCGTCTGGTTCCAAGTCACTAAAGAGGTTCTCAGGTGCCTATCGAATGTCTTCTTCAGTCTCTTGAGCATGTTTGTCGATACCAGTAAATACGAGGCTTTCCCTCATTTTAAAGCACGCCATCTTCAGCATCCTATCGTGGGTTTTTGGTGTTTAATCCGCAGTTTGCTATTTCCTGTGTTAACATGTTATCCTCTATATAATATAAGCTGTTATTGTTTTACCGCTTCAGTTACTGACTCTCTCAGGTTAGTATTTATTTGGTCAGACGCTTGCTTTGATCTTGCATTAACCATGTTATTTAACTCAGCCCTCAGAGTATTGATGGCGTCATGTTTCACAGTAGTCCATCTTGGAATTTCTTCATCATCCGATTTTGTAGAGTTTGCTGTTAATCGCCGTGTAGAATAGGGGAATTTTGTAATTCATAATTAGTTCAATATATCCAAGTAATCCAGCAATTATTGCAACGATGATCAAATAGCCAGTTGCAGATCACTTTGTTTATTTATAAACTATGAAAGTACACTTTGGTAACTGTCGCTTGCCCAATGTTCACAACTGGAGGTTCGATGTGTCTGTTAATCGCTCGAGTGTGACCAGAGACTAGGCCCAGTTCACGTGGGCTTTAGATTTCCAATTTAAGCTTTCAGGTATAGTTGAGCCCATAACTATCCTAGAGGTAGTTCGAATATACGTTCGAATTTCATACCATATTATAGTATAACAGGCACATTCATAAATATCCCATCTATGTGAGACTACTTAATTATAATATAACATGCACATATCCCATCTATGTGAGACTGCTTATCGGTTCAGTAATAATCGATGTATTAGGGGTCACAGGAGGAGCTCGGGGCGCCTCCATTGTCTAGCGGTAGCCGGTTGAACTACAGAGATCACTACCACCCGTGTTCGAATCTTGGAACGTTCAATAAGCAATGAACGATTGAAATTCGTAAAGAATATATATGAACGGTATGCCAAGTCGACGGGTGTACCTTGAAATTGAGGTCGAGCAAAACTTAATTCAAAATAATTAACATGAAATAGTAACTTAGAATAGGGGCAGTCGGGCGATATTAAAGGTTGTCGGAGATCTGACGCTCTTCTAATTAAACACCGCCATCCTGTATTGTGATTTGAAGACTGGATCCATTCAGGAATGAATAAATTCCATTGTTTCCCACTTCTCCGGATCGATCCATATGCGGCCCTAAAATGCAAAACCTGAAAATCGAAGCGAATGCATTAATTCACGAAATAGTCAAATTTTAATGCCTCTGTTAGATTTCTTCTTACGTATTTTAATTATACATACTACTGACATATAAGAAGAGCGTTGACCCGGAAGTAAACAGAATGCGGATATAGGTGCGAACGGCGTAGCAATATATGCAATATAATGAAGCTTGTCAACAGATGTACAGATATATAACTATAGACAAACATTGTAAAACTAACTCAAATTTATTTAGTTGATGAGGAACATCCTTGTCACGGTGCACAAACATCGACGGACTTTCAAGTATAAAAATTAGTATTTCTGGTTCTCCACATTACGAACGCCATATCGATAGAGCTATTGCTCGGGATAATATTAAATGAAAATGCGTGATTTTGAAATAAAGATATGAAGAGCTTGCTAAATATGATGCCAATTCAAGACAACGAGATATATGACTTGTATCATATTTTATTGCGGATATACATTTTAATGTGAGAAAAGTTGCGAACATTCGAATTATCTTTAATAAGAAGCTTTACTTTAATCAGATACCCGGGGAGCACTTCTGCTAACGAGCATACCCGTTTATTGTGATCGACATTGAGTAACTGAATACCCACCACGGCTCCAGTATTCATCATTAAAATGTAGTTCACGTGTTTAACATATATTGCGTGTAACCTAAACGTTTACTTTCCAGCTGAAACTTGATTCATTTAATTCGGATTACGAAGGTGCTTATTATTTGCGAGTAAAATCTGAGAAGTGCCATCCTATCTTTCCTTTTCGTGAGCTTTGAATTTGAATTTCATTTTGCACCGTTTTGTCTATTTTTATACATCTGTACACCTGTTGGCAAGATTCAACAAATTGCAAAAATGCTACAGCCTTAGCACGGGTGTGAACATTCTGTTAACTGCGGATTTACCCGCTTAAATAACATTAACGTGTGATATTATGGTGCGGGAGAAAATAATATATCAGAGGGAGGAGAATCAAGAAAGTAACAGATTGTTTTTGCTACTTCGCGAATGAACGCGTTTTCGTTGATTTTGGTGTTTCCATGAAAAGACGGCAAATTGATCCATACATAAACTACCAGAAAATTAGAAGATATTGTGATTTATTCTTCAGAAATGCCGAAAATAAAACCTGGGGATTCTAATTTTATATGGAAAACTTTCTGATTGAGTCTGGTCTTTAGGTCACACTACAAGATCGTGCTATTTACTAAGTAGAAGGCCTGCTCTTCCCCCAACCCTTCATATCGCTCAAATGCCAGTTAATATTTCATCATAGCTTTCATGAATTAAGTTTTGTTCGAATTAAGTTTCAACTTGGCATAACGTTCCCATATATATTATTTACCAATTCCAACCATATACTGCTTATTGAATGTTTTGACATTGACCTTATGTGGTTTCCAGCACCCAGTAATTCCAAGTGGGACCAATGGTGGTTTAGGTGACGTGAAAGGGCGTTAATATCGTATAGAATAATCTGAAAACTCTATGTGAAGCTGATTTCAATGTGAAAATCATTAGGTCAGCGTGGTGGGCTTCTTTGAATGATTGTACTCAAATATTTATCTCGGGAGATTCAATTTCCATTTAATTTTGTTTTTGTTACATATTAAGTAAATAAATTTGTTTGGGTGAATTCGGTTCGTTTTCATTGAGCCAGTTCTCGACAATGTAGCCCTTGATCGGTGGCTAAGTATCCGTAAGACGAGGGGACGAAATATCTGAAGTACGGACGTGTCTATAACGCATCAAAACGAATTAATAATCGGAATTAATAGGACAGATTATAGTCAGGTGTCTGTGTTATGTTCCATAAATTAGTAGAATACGAAATAAAATCTCCATTAACCATAAACCTACGTATCTGGCCGGAGTTTCCTAATCTGAGCTGTGACTAGAAGCAACATACTGAGCCATATTGGAAATTTCCGAAAATTGTCTAATGGTAACTGCTTACCTTATAAAAATAGTTACGACCTATATACTTAACGCTTAGAACCACGGGCATCCTAGTTTAACCACACCTCATCTTAATTATGAACGTAGAAGCCGCATTTTGTAGTCAAAATTTGCCTCTTAATGTATGCGATATAAAACCACGCATACGCAGACAACAGCACGTTAAATCTGGAAAACCCAAATTAGGTAAAGTTTGTAGGTGTAATTAGGCATACCAGCTCAAGACGTGTCTGTCGCTTAAAGTGGCTTACTGGTACTGAAGACCAAATGTGAATTTCATGTGAGTATTAGGATATATGTATTTGTTAATATGCTAATAATCAGTAGACTAGTATGGACTAACAGTTGTCCTTGTTAACCTGCAGATAGAATGCTAGAGGTGTCGGCCATATACAGACATTATAAGGAAAATAATGTTCACATTAGATAGGCAAATTTACAGACACTGTTTCACACCAATGTTGGTAATGAAATCACAAAAGTTATATGTTATAAGGCTAGGATCAGAGATATTTGTGTTATCTATTTTAAAGGTTTGATGTGTAGCAGTTTTATCATTTAATTTGCCTATTGCCGGCCATATACGGACATTATAAGGAAAATAATGTTCACATTAGATAGGCAGATTTACAGACACTGTTCAGAACTGATCAACGGGGAAGGGAATATTGATCGAATCTCAATGAAATCGTGGGTAATAGAGCTGGCATCCGGAAGGAATGATGATCCTGAAAGGACTTACTGAGTATCACCAAAATGTTGCCCATTGTTGTTTATTTTCGGGTTCAGATATTTCCAAAGAGTAATTCGATATGGGCATTTAGTCTCCCTTGATTCGGCTTCTATTGTAGAGCTAGCAATTTTTCAAATACGCCGTTCGTTTTATTTGGAGCGTATCTTCCACGGTGAGCAAAGTGACTGCACTGATATCGGATGAAAGTGACCCCCATTGGAAATAACTTGATTCGATTTCTATTTTTAAATTTCTAGTTCGCCGCATCTGTATCCTAGAAATGGCCACCTCGTCCAGTTGCTATTATGGAGCAGAACTAAGATGCAATACCTGTTCAGGAGTGCTATCACCTGTAGAAGAGGACACCGTCTACCGATATCCTCTCACGTATTGGTGTCACAATTGTGAACAGATATATGGTAAATATAGGTAGACTTAGGTATGCCATATCATATATGTGCATGCTAAAGCACACACTCACCTAGTCAAATTACACTCATGTCCCACCCCGCTTCATTAATCGGTTCCATAAGCCGTGACTCGTGTCATCCAGTCACATATTATTGCAGGTGCCAATGTCCCGGCTCAAGTCTTATGGTGATTGTACGTTTAGTGTTGCAGCCCCCACTTTGTGGAATAGGTTGCAGGCAGGTATTAGAAATGCGTCATCTCTTGAAAATTTTAAATCTGTTCTAAAAATACACCTATCCAATGTCGCTTTCACAGATCAGTAATAACTATTGGTATTAAATCTCTTTTTTAGACATATTATTTGAGGTATTATTATATTACATACTATTTGTACAGCGCCTTTGAATGCCTCCTGCCAGTGAGGGCGCTTTATTAAAAATACATTATTATTATTATTATTATTATTATTAGTGACGTAGCCCGTATTCCGTACGTAATTACTTTAAAACTCCATTTGACGTAGATATTTATCATGCGTACATTCCTTTTTAATGTGGTTTTATTGTATTATAAGTTACGCTTTAGCTTCCTTTCCCTGTTGGTGTTAATTTATTTATTTCACATGATTTTATTACGCCGTAGGTGACGAGGCCGAGTGGCGGATCGTCGGACGTAAAGTTCACCAATTAGTTAGAGCGTAGGACTCGTAGCCGAACGGTCGCGGGTTCGAGGCTCCGTTAGCTGCGACATTGTCATGTGGCGACTGGTTCACTCATTGATAGCGATGAGTACCTGACGGGACGCGATGGCTATGTGTCGCTTCGTAACGCTTTGCGCTTATAATGGCAGCATGCGTTGTATGCTCCCTTGTGAGTCGAGATGTGTGCTGTGTGGTTACAGGTCTGAATCTGGGATAATAATACTGTACAGCGCCTCAGAACAGGAATACCTGGTTCAGGCACTATATAAACATGCATTATATATATATATATATATATATATATATATATATATATATATATATATTTAACTTGTGCCAAAACTAAGTAAAACTTGATGTTGCCATAACTTTCAGGCATTGACGATACATGCTCAGACGAACAATGGTATCAAGAGACTGGCATCCCGCCGACCGCCTCAGAAGAATCGGTACCACTACGAACCACGATGTGTAGAAAATGTTCGAATGACGACGTCGATAAATTTATATTAGAGCTGAATGACTCCCAGTTATTGACCAGGTGCTTGACCTGCGGGACTACCGAGGTCATTGCGGACACAACCGACACCCCCGCTAACAATGGAGAGCCAGCTTATGTAGCTGAGTTTCCAATCGTCTGCGATTGCACAAACGGGAATCCCGATTTATTTGATGTGCACAGCAGTCCTGATGGGAGACTTACTATATTCCAGTGTCACGTCTGTTTCACTGAATTTTCTCTTAGTGACGATGTCCCTGGTACCGGATCTGAAGACCACAACAAAGGTCTTTACCTTTACTTGTGTGATATAATTCAATTCAACTTCATCTAGTGACACTAATAGGCAATTTACTTGTTTATATATATATATATATATATATATATGTGTGTGTGTGTGTGTGTGTGTGTGTGTGTGTGTGTGTGTGTGTGTGTGTGTGGTGTGTGTGTGTGTGTGTGTGTGTTTACAGTTAATATGTATAAACAGGTAATATATATATATATATATATATATATATATATATATTCAGGTATTTCTCCAAAGAAACGGCAATCGAAATGGGTTCGTGGTAATACTGAAATTACGTTTCTTGGACAACTGGCTGTAGGGGACCATATCTTCTGGAACAAATCCCTCGGTTATTCACACCACGCCATTGTCTCGGATAAATCCGAAATATCAGGCCAGGTGAAGGTTATACACTACACGGGCGGTCTTCTGGAAGGAGCTGGTAAAGGCGTGATTGCGGAGGAATGGTTGGACGCCTACTGCGATAAGGATATATTGTACAGGCAAGATTACGTTGACTGTCACGATCCAGAAGAGGTGATCCGGCTGGCTAGATCCAGACTAGGAGAGCGTAAATATAGCCTGCCGTTCAACAACTGCGAACACTTCGCTTGTTGGTGTAAAACAGGTACGAAATGGATAAACGTCTAATGGATGAAGTAAAACTGAGAAAATTTAGTCTTTTTGAAATTACTGATGTTTGTGTATTGCTTAACTATTTCGTGATATTATTATTAATATTATTATTGTTATTATTATTATTATTATTATTATTATAAGGTTTCTTCCAAAGTGATCAAGTGGATGGCGTAATCAGTAGCATCAAAGCCACGTCCAATAACATAACATCTGCACATAAATTCAGCGATCTGGCTTCTTCCGCCTTGAAAGATGTCTCCAGTCTAAAGAAAGACGATTACCTCAAGATCGGGATAGTCGGCAGTGAGCTTTTAGCCGTCGGTGAAGATTTGGGCAAGGCTTACC